>MU623358.1:192883-344157 GCA_025201765.1 Daldinia sp. FL1419
ACTCCATCCGTATATCCATCCTTCAATCCACATCCGTGTAATTATATAATAATTTACCTAATATAATGGTGCTACACTAACGTGGCCTCGTGCCCCCCCCCCCCCCCCCCGTTTAGGTCCGTTATTCGGGAGGCGGTCCAATGGCGAAATGCTTGGTCGGCCAATTGGGTCTGGACTTCGGTGTCCCATGAACCGGGTCAGTTTGCGCTACTTTAGGACATCCACGTCTCCCGCTCGGCGGTTTTGCCCGTCTTTATCAGATGATCCTCTCGCAACTAGGGCCTTTGGATATATTCATCGGTAACGTTGACCGAGTTATACCGAGTGAACATAGAAAGTCGTAGAAGCGACGACGTTGCGAATGCCCTCACCAGAGCAGATCGAGTTGCTCGCTACACCATGGTACGATTTCCTCATCCGCTTACTCCGTAAGAGTCGCTTAGAACACGCCGAGACCGGTGCTCACATCTAGCCGACTAATTTTTATTGCTGTTCACTATCCACTTATATCTCCATCTTGGGGTTGGCCAATTGCTGACATGGACTTGGCGAGTTAGCGTCACATGTCGTGAATATCATCTAAAATGCAAGTTACCGTAGAGTTACTTCTTATATTTCCAAGATAACCGAGCTAATCGTATTGGACGAGTAGGCGATCGTTCCGTTCCAAGATGTGGTCGCTGCGTCCGAGCAGGTCGAGAATGTAAACTGGGCTTCAAATTTAAGCCCAGTAAAGGTACGTCGGATGAAAATATCGACTGTTGCAACTCGGGTCTAATTGTGGTAGCAGACACATTCAAAAGAAACCAAAGATGGCTTAAGCCGCCGGAAAAGTGTAAGCCTGGAACCTCACATCCAAGGGTACTATTGGCTCACTCCCAATAGTAATTTATATCGACGAAAGACGGGGAGTAGCTATAGGAAGTTCACAGGAGGATATCTCTCGATATGAGTTTCGCACCGATGAGGATCATAATTGGACTCAGGAATCGGCGTCCTCAAGCGTCACGCCTCCGGGTATTCCCCTTTCAACAGGGCACAGCCGAGAAGGAGGTCAACCAATAGACGTGCTTCCAGTGCAAAATCTATCAAGAAACAACGACGGATTTCCAGCTGAAAGTATATCCACTGCGGAACTTCATACTCGAAGGCATATCCTAGGATCTAAATCTACTAGTTCTTATGATTTACCATCCGAGAATATAGAGAACACACGCGTACCCCTCGGCGGTGGTATTGTAACGTCTAGTTTCCGCGCCGCCTCGAGCCTACCACTCAAGGACCGGACGGAAGCACTGCTATTTCGGCATTATATCCAAAAGCTAGCGATTTGTGTAAGCCACATCCTACATGTAACAATAGCCATTCCCGGGCAAACTCCTAACTGAAGTAGTTGGACTTGTGCGATCCACATCGACATTTTGAACTAGTCGTTCCAGAGCGTGCTGCTGATTGTTATACTCTTTTGAACGCAATCTTTGCCATAGCTGCGAGGCATCTAAGCCATACGACAGGTTTTGACCCCCTCGCTTCAAATAGATATCACGACGAGTGCTTGAAGTATCTGATCCCAATGCTAAACCACGCTTCGACGGTGTCAGACGAGAACATGTTCGCAGCGACAATTATCCTGCGTATGCTCGAGGAGATGGATGGTAAGATAAGACGGGTTAAAGACACTTTGGGAGCAATTGGCTAACAGTCGAACAGTTCCGACGACGGGTCAGGATACTTATAGTCATCTTTTAGGCATCCACGCCTTCGTTAACGTCGGCGATCAAGTTTTGGGCCCAGGAAGTCTAAGCGCAGCTTCGTTCTGGGTAGGCCTGCGACAGGAAATATACATCGCGGTCATTACGCAGCAACCCGTAAAGGTATCTCTAGACCATTTTATTGTAGATCGATCGTTTGAATTAGCCGACGACTACACGTGGTCAAATCGGGCGATTGTGCTTCTTGCCGATGTCCTCAATCTTTGCTTCGGGAATAACTCGTTGACGACCGGTCATTGGAGTGCTCTAGACGAGGCATGCCACAAGTGGTCTAACTGTCGACCCCCATCCTTCAATCCGTTCTTCTACCGAGAACGTACGGAATCCTCGGCTTTTCCGGAAATTTGGCACGGGTCAGGCTGTCATGGTACGTAATAAATTCTCGTTAGATACTACGAGAATGATATAGAAGCTAATTCCTCAGTCATCGGGATTCAACACCATATCCTCGCGCAGCTATTCTTGACGCAGTTTGATCCCTCGATACCCAAAGTAGGCACAAACCGCCGGGCGGCAGTTAAGCAGATGATGGTAAGTTCCCCTATACGATCGGGAAACACTCCCGCGTATGCTTATGCGAAGATAGCATCGGATTGAGAACCTTGTAAGGGAGCTTTGTGGCATCGGAGTGTGCAACCAATGGACACCACCAGGAATGTTTACTGCCTGCATGGGCATCGCTATGTGTACGAAGAAACCTAATCCATCGGCGATAAAAACCAGCTAATACGGATTATAGTTGGCGACCAATTTGGCGAACGATCCGACCAGGAAGCTTTAATGGACATTCTAAGAAAGACAGAGGCGGACCACGCTCGCCCGACTGCGTCAATACAGCAACAATTGATGAAAGCGTGGGGCTGGATGCCGGAAAATGACGAATGAAATAATTATCAGACCCAAGCAATCCCTTGTCAAGCGAAGACGTAGTATACGAGAAACCGAACGGGGCTTAACCAAAAATAAAAGGGGGCGGGACGAAGAAGCGCTCAAGATCGTCTCAGATTACCAGACTTGGCCAGACCTATATGCCACGTTATTTAACGTGGGGAAGGATGAGATCTATGGCTATAAATACCGAGAGGCGTTTAGATGGCGTTGGTATTTCCGAAAGTATTCTAAATGCTGCATAATGTATGAGCGCGAAAAAATGCAGAGCAGTGGGATGAAATAAAGTCACGTCTGGGGGTCGGGCAATTTTACCTTTTTCGCCAAAGAAAAGGTAGTTGGCTCGCGGATCTCGTTCCGTAAAGGAGGCGTACCTGAGACCCCCCTCGGGAGATCGTCGCCTACACTAGTCGACTCAGAATAGCCATCTTCGGCGATTTTCTCCTCATCCAGTGTGGGTTTTACATCAACCTTATGTGGGGGCCTTTTACCACTTACACGAAGCTTTGAGTATCGGGCAGTAGGTATATATATCGCTCAGAGACGACGACGCTTCGAGAAAATTCAGGATTTCTGTCCAAGCCGATCGATTGTTTGATTTCAATCATTTATCCACGTTCTACCGAATACCCCTTTTTGTTATTGATTATTATATACCCCATCACAACATATAATATAATGGCCCCAGGCATATTAGTCGACGACAACATCAGCCGAAACGGCCTTGACCTTGAGGAGACTTCAGATCACATCGACGCAGTCAACGTGCTAAAAGGCCATGGCCAAACCGAATTCGACGACAAGTCTCGATTTGATTCGGACAAAGACAAGACGCAGTTTAGGCAATACGAAGAAGCCTGCGATCGCGTCCAGAATTTCTATCGGGAGCAACACGCGAAGCAGACAGTAGCGTATAACCTCAAAGCACGCATCGCCTTCAAGACGCGACGGCGCGAGGAGATGACAGTGTGGCAAGCCATCGAGAAGCTTAACACGCTAATCGACGAATCGGACCCAGACACAAGCCTATCGCAGATCCAGCACTTGTTACAATCAGCCGAGGCAATCCGGCGAGACGGCAAGCCACGCTGGATGCAAGTCACCGGGTTGATCCACGACCTCGGTAAGTTGCTATACTTCTACGGCTCCGAGGGCCAATGGGATGTCGTCGGCGACACGTTCCCCGTCGGCTGCGCTTTCGACAAGCGTATCATATATCCCGACACATTCGCCGCGAACCCGGATTCCCACGACGCTGTTTATAGTACCAAGTTTGGTATATATTCGCCTGGCTGCGGATTAGATAACGTCATGTTGTCGTGGGGCCATGACGAGTATTTATACCATGTAGTCAAGGACCAGTCGACGCTCCCGCCCGAGGCTCTAGCTATGATTCGGTATCACTCGTTTTACCCTTGGCATAAGGTACACGCACCCTCTAGCCCTTTACTTCTTCCCAATCCTGCATAAGCCATCGTAAAACGTCAACTAACCCATAATAGGAAAACGCTTACCGCGAACTCATGGACGAACACGACGAGGACATGCTCCGCGCTGTACGAGCGTTCAACCCGTACGATCTATACAGCAAGAGCGACAAGGTCCCGGATGTAGAAGAGTTGAAGCCGTATTACTTGGAACTCATCGACGAGTTCTTCCCGCAGAAGGTTGTCAAGTGGTAATTAACCTAGTGCCGAATATTTAATCTTGGTTTTCCTTCAAGTTACGGTTAGACAAGTCTGTTCGATTGGCGTTTCTGCGGAATAGGCTGAGCTCGAGCGGCAGTGGGACATTGGAATTAGATCGTGGGGCTCAAAGAGATGGTTTATGCTGCTATATCAAATTCTAAAACTTTGAACGTTATCAAATTGTTGCTGGGTTTAACTTTTATCCCTCGTGTGCCTGATTCAGTACTCGGGAGGTGTCTAGGAGAGCGTTCACTGGGATTAGAAAATACAGGACATGTTTAGGACAGCATATTCATGTCATAATATAATCTATATCGCTAGAATCACACGCCACAACAACTCTAGTGCGATTGCGTTTTAATAATTGCAGATACCACCACATTCCTCATCCATACTCCAGGTACCAGCGAGACCGTGCTCGATAACCGGTTCGTCGAGCACCTCCGACTTCTCATCCTTACCAAGGAAGAAATCGTTTTGGCCCGAAACCTTGGTCTGCCGGCTCATGAATTTCTTGGCCCAAGCCTCAACCGATGGCTCACCGGTTTCATCACGGGCTTGCTTGAGGAACGGTATCAGAGCCGTGCCACCGGTTCCTTTAACCTTCTTGTGCTTCTCGTTCTTAGAAGCCGTCGCTAGATTCACTCTGTTCCTGATAGCTTCGGGGCTACGCGACCGGCTCCGTGCCCTGTTCTCTCGGGAAGGCAGAACAATGTAGCGCGTAACAATAGCGATATGAATATCACGAAATGCGCGAAGCATTGCAAGACATGCGTCGTATGCAATGCTCAGAGGGCGGTCAGAAGCAGCGTGGCTTTCAACATATTCGCGAATGTTGGCGACAGCTCCAACATCGTTCAAGAAACGCGCGTGAGGACCTGGCATATAGCGTCGCATATCCCGGATAAAATTGTGCTTGGGAGCACGACTTCTTCCCTCACGTTCCGACTCGGAGGATGGATCAGGCTTCTCACCGGTAGGGCGATGCTCTACTCCGAGGATGATGTCAAAGAATTGAATCAAACTGCTTTGGGCGTTGCTCGGCCCGCTGTATTGCACGTATTCGGATTCGCCCGAATCGTCATCGTACATGACACCATGCGGCAAGCCTGCCTCGGCCATGTTCTTACTACCCGCAAGAAACGTTCGAATGCGTCGGTAAAAGAAGCCAGGGTCGCAGCTTTCATGCATACGACGTAATAGTTCGCCGAGGTCATCAAGGCGCTCGGCGAAGGCATGCAGGCAACGTGTTACGGTTGCACTATCGCCTTGTCGAGCAGCAGCAACTGCCGTCAGCATTAAGGGGATGATAGGACCACCACGAGCCTCAATGGCGACCGAAACCAAGTAGAACCATGATTCGTCAAGGGAACCAGTAAAGGTAACCAATGTGGCGAGGTTGTCAAGATCGTCGATCTCTTCGTCTACGAAGAGGGGTTTGAAGTTCCACAGAACAGAGGCAGCGTATGTAGATACGGGAGGAACCTCGAGATGTTGACAGATATCCAACAGAGGAACGGAGATGCTCGGTGGCACGCGATCACAGGGAGTGTCACCTCCCCAGATGTAACCATGAGCAAAGAAGGTTAGGAGCATATAGGCTCTCCTCCATTCCGAGTCATGTTCCAGACCGACGGTGGAGAGGATAGGAAGACGGTCGATAACTCCTCGAAGGCGTTTGCTAAGAATCAGATTCTGGAGGTTGGCGCCGATGGATTCCCACTTGTTATAGTAAGGATCCGGCAGCCTTGTTAAAGGCATGACGTCGGATAAGAAGCCATACTTGGGCGAGATTCCATACTCGGATAATACTGGAATAGGAGGTCTCATAACGACGACGACGCTGTCTCTGGGGACAAGATAAGACGACAACTAAAGGTAACGACTATTGACTTTGTGGCAAAACTGTGAAGCTCGACAGATGATGGAATTGATTCAACAATCGACCTTTGTCTCCTCGAATGTACTCAAAACCGTCAAAGTGAAAATAAGAATAAAATAATATTTAATTCCTGACGCAAGGAGTATACAGATTTATCCTGTAATACTCCTCAGCCGTGCGAAGCAATAAGTTGGGTTGTGAGCATATGATTGCGTCGAAAAAGACCGATGAGGATGAAACTCTCAAGCCTGAATATGGATTATAGTAGGAAATAGGAGGTAGGAAGTAGGAAGTAGGAAGTAGTATAAAGTATAAGAGTGGAAACTAATAATAAAGAGACCAAAAAAGACGTGGGAAAGAGCCTTGACTTATAAAGAGGAGACAACGTTAAGTGCAATCTTAGGCTTAAGACCGTCAAAGTTTCGGAAAGGCGGAGCCAACAGGAATCAAGCAATCCAAATATTTTGATCACGTATTAATAATGAATAAGGTTTATTCATCAGTATTAATAGTGGGATAAAGGGGAAAGAAGAGGAGAGGGGGGGAATAAACACCCCGAAAGTTGTTGGACCGAGGAATAACATAACTAACTAGGTAGAATTAATAGTAACTAACTAACCTTAGACAATTCGTCCTCATTGTATAATAGATGATAGTTGTGATTAATAAAAAGGAAAGATGGCACATGCCACACTTTACCTGCGAGTGATATGGCGCCATTGGGCTTACCGTCGAACCCGAAAATGTGGGATAGATCTAGATTTTTACATAGATGGGTTACATGTTACATAGACCGTAACAGAAGTACAAGGAACTATCCGTATAAGATAACGCGAGTGCGGGTAGAGGTGAGGTGTTGAGAAATCGGAACAATTCCATGGTTCTTGTTGAGAAAGCTTCAAAAGAATCGAAAGAAAAGGAAAAAAAAAAAAAAAAAAAAAAAAAACCGATGCCGGCGATTTCCAAGTTTTATCGGGTATTGCCGAGCTAAAACTTTACAGGATGTTCCAGTCGGCTGATCCCAAGATGCCGCAAGGGTGTTCATGCAGGAATACCCCTGGTTAGGTACCCTTGAATGAATGACCTCTGAGAAGAAAAGAAAAGTGAATTTGAGCGTGGGATGAAAGAAATGGGAGAAGAGTTTGGAGAAGAGAAAGAGTTCCAGATTGCTTCTGTAAAACTATTACATAATTGACATGTGCTTAAAGTTTTGCGGGAATTCATCGGCTCAAGTTTCGTTGCATTAATTAGTTAGTAGTTCACAAGTAGTTAGGTACTTGCTTACGTCATTTTGAATTTCTCAACTTGAATCCTAGTGTAGCGTGATTGGTTACACCATTTGACTGGCCATCATAAACGGTTTGACCTAAGGTGCAAGGCTAGCATGAGCCCCTAGGTACTACCTAACACCACCTATGAGGTGCCTACGTTAGGTAAGTAGGTAGGTAGGTAGGCACCTAACCTAGGTAATATCTATTATCACAGAACCCCCTCCAATTCTTTCCCTCCCCCCCAAATCCCAAGCTTCAACACCAATCAATTATCATGACGCTGCTACAACTACCATAATTCGCTGCAAAGGAGGATTCCCAACATGGTGGTCCAGCAGCACGTATTAAATTGGTTGTATAGCGTTCTAACGAGCGTAAGATATTTCGGATCTTATACCGATAACCTCGTATATCGATTCTAATAGCTTCACTCGTGTAGGAATACCAAGATGTCAACCGCACATACAACGATGTAGCCCAGGCGCTCTCTCAATATCCTTCGTTATCGCCTAGGACCGATGTTCATAGTACGGATCTATCCTATACTTCTCTGCTGGAACTACCCTTTCTAATCGGCTCTCAGCTTTCGACAATGGCGTATCCGCCCTCCTCTTACACCTCTCCGGTACCGTCCCCGTCATCTTCCGCGGCACCACCTACCGATTTCCCATATCGCTATGGATTCCACACGCCTATCCGCGCGAGGCGCCCATAGGCTATGTCACGCCGACCGAGAATATGATGGTACGGCCGGGCCAGCACGTTGATCCTCAGGGACGTATATACCACCCCTATCTCGTGGGATGGGCCGAGTTTTGGGACGTACGTACATCATCTAGAGCATATAATATTGTGACTATAGGATATGCTACTAATACTCATCTAGAAATCTTCCCTGCTGGACTTCATCGCCATCCTTCGAGACATATTCGCAAAAGAACCACCGGTAGTTTCGCGCCAACAAGTTCGGCCCGTACCACAACAGCCGACCCCAACAGCCACCCCTCCACCAGTTCCTCCTCTACCCCCTAATATGGCAAGGCAAGCTCCTCAGCAAGCTCCTCAGCAGGCTCCTCAGCAAGCCCCGTCCCCGCACACGCAGGATCCAAGGCCACCACCTCCTCCTCCGAAAGGTAGCGATCTCCCTCAGGTAGTCTCAGGTCCGACTACTCACACGGACGGTCCCCCGCGACCACCTCTACCAGAAGAAGTTCGTCGACGATCGAGTCAGTACGGCACCCCAGCAGTGACAACGCAGTCGCCACAACCAAACAGACTTTCGAGATACGATGTAGCACCGCCCTTACCACCCCATCCACCGCAATCGTATCAACAACCACCCCCTAACGTTCAGTATCAGCCTCAACCCCAGCACGCATATCAGCAAAGCGGGCCGCCGCCTCCTCTTGGACATCCACCGCCAGACTCCCGTCGCACATCCATCATATCCCCCGTAACTCCCATCCCATACAATGCCACCGTCGCCCCAGGGCAACCACCGTACGCTGGTCCACCACCGCCATGGCAGCAACCTCTAGTGCAACCCAAGCCTAAACCCCCTCCACCTCCAGACCTCATGGACGAGCCCTTCTCCTTAGCTCTGCCAGAGCCCTCCGCCAATAACCTCTCACCACCGCCTATCCCCCCGAATCCCGAAAAAGACGCCCTCTTCCGCCAACTCGCCTCAACGCTCCACGGTCTGCGCCAGCACGCCCGCGAGCAAACCGAATCCAGCTTAGTCGGCCTCTCCGCCCAGCGCGCAGCCATGCTCACCGCCCTCCAAAACCTCCAATCCGACTCCGCGGCCCTAGGCCCTCTATCCGCCATGCTAGCCTCCAACACCACCATCCTCCAGCACTCCCTCCAAGAAGCCGACCGCGTGATTTCCAACGCCAGAACCCGCGAACCCCCTCCCATCGACGACCTATTGGTCGCGCCCACCGTCGTCGCGAACCAGTTATACGACGTGGTAGCCGAGGAGCGAGCCCTCGGGGACGCGATATTCGTGCTCGGACGCGCGGTCGAAAGGGGCCGAATAAGTCCCGCGGTATTCGCCAGGACGACGCGCGGGTTGGCACGGGAGTGGTTTTTGAAGAAGGCGCTTGCGAGGAAGATTGGTAGGGGAATGGGTCTTGTTGGGTAAGGTAAGGTTATGTGCCTTTGGTAGGCGGGGAGGTTTTTTTGGGCTCGTTCAGGAAGATATGATGACGGCTATGGATAATTTGGTGTAAGTAGGTAGCGCTGGATTCATAATTACCTTGCACGGCTGAGTTTTCTAGCCTAGGAAGGGCTTTGGACTGAGCGTTTGGTGTCTACCTCCTATCTTTGGAATGATTGGCGTATGAGTAGGAGAAATTGACACACTAATTAATGCATCCGTCCAAGAAATCCCAAGCTGATCAAGTGTTAGCAGTCGTCCGCATAGCTTTATTCACATAAGCCCAGCGAGAGCTATAAACCGTTGCTACCTATATATTCGATAGCAATAATAATAACACATACGCTCGATCATTCATGAGATAAAAATATTACGTATTTCCCGGGAACGACTGGATATTCTTTCTCTCCCACAGCAGCTAACGAACGTCTCCTGTATCTAACTCAGGTACTCTACTACGTCTTCTCCCTTGTGGTTCTCTGACTAATTCCATGATTGCTGACCACAAAGGTATCCAATACTCGATAAGACAGCTCTCAATGTTGCTCTTGGTCGCCTTCCTTCCTGTTTCCATTTTCCTTTCAGTTTCCATTTCCCATTCATAGCCTCCAGCCTTACGGTATTTCAATAATTAATACTACGCTCGCCTCGTGTGCCCCTATACCGATGCTTAGTACATTAACCCTCCAGCTTAGTTACTTGACGCGCCCGCAGCGCCCGCAGTACCCGCAGTACCCGACCCGGAGCTAATGCCACTCCCTTTCCCAAGTCTAATCCCACTGGTAGACTTGTCCTTGTACATGTTAACGATTTTCTTTATTTGCCCAGGTCTTCTCGGTTTGGGATGTCTAAGCTTGACATCGTTGATTTGCCGCACCATGAACCCAGAAGCGGTCTTTTTGCTCCAACTGCTTTCTTTTTTCTTCCCTTCACCATCTTTACTCTGCCCCTTGTTTTGTGCATTATCCGGTTCCTGGTTATCGCTTAGTTTTGTCTCCTTTTCCTTACCTTTTTCTTTATTTTTTCGCCTTTGCTCCCTACGAAGCTCCTTCTCTTCTAACCGGCGGCGCTTCCGCTCTGCCGTGGTTTGCTTGGACGTGGTGCTCGATATAGCGTTCGAATCGCTACAAGATATGGGCGAGGAAGTGGTCTGTGAGGGTTGAATGACAGAGGATTTGTCCCGCTGATGAATGGCCCTAGATAGCGCAGATCCATCGAGCCCAAAATCGTCGAATCCATCTGAGCAGCCCAGATCATCCGACATGCGAGCTAGGAAAGGAAATGTCTTCCGGATGGATAGATAACCAGACGGGGACCGCCTATAAGCCTTGTACGGATGCTGGTTTTCGAACCTCTCAATCAACTCTTCGTTGATATTTATATTTGACCTTGTATAAGCCGAGTCAGTCGATGAACGAATCACTTCAGATGTGCGATAAATACGATAACCAAAAAGATTTGAGCGGCGATATCGTGACTGACGGCGAATGGAGCTTGATCGGACGTTGTAGGTATTGCTATCTCGACTTGAACTAGAACTAGATCGTTCTCTGTCGTTACTATTACTACTTGTACCCTCGATTGACTGGGTAATTGTGTTTGATATTCGTCGCCACAGCCCTGCCTTTGGTTGTCTGAATAGTTGTCCGCTAACTTCAGGCTTTATTTGCCTAGTGTTTGTTTTTTGTTTGTTAATAGGAATATTTGAGCCGACATCGTAATAGCACGGGGTTAGGTTATTATTCAGCGGGCCATTCTCCAAGCTTTCGAACTTCTGGATGCGATCTTTGACTGGGGATTCTCGTATGATAGACTGGCTTCCAAAGGCATCTATGTCCGCATGCGCCCTTGGTGTTACTGGCCGCATGCCATCCTATGGCCCAGAGAAGTCGCAGGCGAAGTCATTAACTATTATCTCCGTTGTTAGTTCAGGGACCTGGATTCTTCTCATCAAATCTGCTGGTGTATCTAGTGTGGTCGGCAGCGCATTCAAGCCTTGTTTCGTAATGGGGACTCTCTTTGTTTCAGCTACTGGTCTATTACGGACCCTGGTTTTCCAGAAAGACTTCAACGAGTTTGGGGACGATTCTCGAGGCGATGATCTCTCAAAGATTCTTCTGAGATCCGAAACTCTTCCTGTACATCTCGACATCGGGGTCGGGGTTGATACTGGATTCGATACCGGCTTTGAGGCTTTACCAGATCCCGACGTTGACTTATCATTTGTTGTGGGATGCTTGCCCGGTAAGACATTGTGAAAACTGACCTTTGAGTTATTCGCTAGTATTGAATGAATTATGCTTGTACGAGAGGATTTGTTCTCTTCAGCGGCTCGGTTATTAGGAACGGTCGCTATGGTTGAATTCAATTCCCCTTCAGCATCCTGGGCAAATGAGCCCTCGAGAGACATAGCTCCATCGATATTATGGTTATCTATCCGACGAGACAGACGACGTTCTGCTTTAGAAACTGTCGTAGTATGGTCTAGTGTGCTGAAGGTATATGGCACTGGTAAAGTCTGTTCTGATAATTTATTCTCAGATTTAGTATGGAAAAGCATTCTATTCTGTGGCGACTGAATAGCTGTGTTATCTCTCTGGTTTGTTGCCCTAGTTGAAGAAATGCTTCGTCGATTACTAGCGCCAAGGGAATGAATTGCTTCCTTGCTTATACGAGCAACTCGACCCTGAGGCATCTCCGAAGACAACCCGTACGTGTCCGGTACTTGAGATTCAGGGTCGGCCGCTTGCAGATTCTTTTCAAACGATTTACGAAGGTCTGCGACGCTTATATGCATTTTTTTAACCGGCCCCTTCGAGGAAGCTGTAGTTTCATTTGTACCACGTACTGGCTGCTCGATGCTACTGCCTTTCTGCTCACATATGCCGATTTCTGTTTTCTGGAGATGTCTCAAAGGTATATCCGGGATATTCTGCGGTTTTGATTTTGTTGGAGAACTCTTCCAGGAAGGACCAAAGCTTATGAAATGCTGTGGTGAGGCTGTCGCCGGATTAGACACTGTTTTCGGGGCCAGTGTTTGGTTTGAGGCTGGGTTCGCCGCCTTGGTAAGATGAGAATGCTCTGCTCATTTAGCCCTATTACAATATTTGATTCCAGCAACAAAGATTATGCGATAAAACTTACCACTTTTATGCTCAAACACTCTCCTTCGATCTGCAATCAACCTAGGATCCTATCCAGGTCCATTGGCAGCTTGAGAAGCAACGCTATGGGAATGGCAGGGACCCCGATCAGCGTTGTCTGACTCTTGGAGAGATGAACCTTCCTTCTCCAAAGACCCCTCTTCTCCCTTGGTAGGTATGCCCTCCTTGGCCGCCCCTCGGGAGCCGGAGCATCCTCCTCCTGCACTATCTTCTAAGGAACTGGTTATGGTTCTAATCGGGGATTTTGGTCTATTATGATGGGAGACTGGTGACTTAGCCCTCCCGGGAAGATCGTCCAAGGAACCCGCCATAGCCCCATGTTTACCTGAAGCGATGGACTGTAGAGATTCACTCGCCCTGCTGTGCCTCAAACGCTTCTGAGCTTGGGGCATCACAGTAGGTTTAGATGAAGATGAATCGGGCTCGGAATTGCTCACTGCGTCAAGGGTCTCAAACCTAGATACGAGCGATTCCAACTTGGGGGCCGGCGCGCGGCGTTGCGATAGAGACTTAACTATTGGTGGGGATATAACACTCTCTTGGACAGCCGTAGAGCTAGAGTCTCCCCCTGTTTTGCCAGACGTTCGCCCTTCATCTGCGTAGCTTGTTCCATCGAGATTGGGGTCGGTCCTACGTCGTGGGAGGCGTAGAGGCGCAGGTTGAAGCTCGGAAGCCAAGTCCTCAGGATCTTGGAAGGAAACAGAAGAGGAACTGGTCGAAGAGCTCAGGGCAGAGCTCGTAATAGTAGACGCCATCAGGAGGTTGTTGTTGGATATAGAATATCATATGCGCCCAAGAAGACCAACTCTTAGAACAACATATTTGTTGGTGCAGAACTATGGAACTTTGCAGGTAGGATGCGGGTATGAATTCAACATGTTCTGCAGAAAGGCAAGAGAAGCGGAAAATGAAGTTAAATTGTTGTAAAAGTCGATGTTGTAGAAAAGGGGAAGTCCTTCCATGAGTGCGCGACTACCCCCTAAGATACCTAGCCTAGGTACTTACCTAGGTTAGGTATTCAGGCGCCTAACTTAAGGTTTCACGACTTCTTCGAGACGCGCTAGTAACATGTAGAAGTCACGATTATCCAAACATGAAACAATACTTGTAGAAGTTACTTGAGCAGGCACGATAGTCCTTTGCGGTAGAGGACGCCATAAACCCGACGTATAGAGGCAGGTGCTCTAAATACAGGTGGATACATGTAACAAAGCACAAGTCACAACCGAGAGTCGTTTCCACGCATGTTTCCGTAGATGACACAAAGTTAAATTCGAATATCGTAGGATTATCACAAGCAAAAGTGGGAAGCTATAGAAATTCTAAACAAGAGAAAATAAGCATTCCATGTATCTTTGGTGATAAGATAAGACTATATATAAGAAAATAAATAGATAAATAAAAAAGACGGGAAAAAGGTCAAACACCAAGAGGCTCAGTAAATATCGAGAGTACGATATCATTCAGCCGCTACCGATTTACCGGCGTCAGCTTCCTCGCATGCAACCCGAAGCCGCGGATAAAATGCTACTCGGCGCTATGCCATGTATCTTCCCCGCAGGTCGTTGGGTACGTTGGGGTCTTATTGCCCCCTTTGGGTCCTCCTCTCGTGTGCGTTCGACGGGCGACTATAGGTATTCCGCATAACTACCAGGTTGGTTAGTATGTTGTAGGCTATGCATTTACGGTATTACATGAAATATATGAATGGATTATAGGAGAGCATTAAAGAAATTGTGCGAATTTAAATCTCGAATATAAACGAAGTAAGCGCAATAAGCCATAAGGTCATACATACATAGGTATAACAAATGGCGGAAAAAGACTACACCATCCAAAAGGAAGCCTCACGCATCCTTCACTCGGTACTCCTCACGGATCCACGCCTTCAGATCCCGCAATCTGTCCAAGACGCAGCACAGCGCACTTCCTTTGACCCGTCCGCGCTGACAGCACCCTTCCTCCCCGCCCCCATAAAATGCACCGAGTCAAGCGCGGCGCTATGGGCGTTACTGGCGACTTTTGGGAACGCCGTGGCTGCTGAGCGATATGGTCTTGGGGATCAGCGCGTTGTCGTGAACAGTGACGTCGCGTCCGCGTTTCTCTTTTCGTTCTGGCTGCTACGAGTCGGCGGGAAGCCGGTCTCCGACCCTGAACTAGTTAAGAGGTATTCCATCTACGATACCACGCAGCAGTTTACGTTTTGGAGGCGGCTAGTAACCAATGTCTACCCGACGCGAGACGGCCGCTGGTTCCATCTACACGGAGGCTTGGATTCCGACCGGAGCTTGCGAATGTTGGGGTTGCCGGCACATAAGGATGTAGCGGACGAAATGGAGGCAATCAAAGGGCTCTCCGAGAGAGTGCAGAAGTTTGATGCGGATTGGCTAGATATCGAAGCCAACGAATACTGGAGACAAGCGGGTGGTATCTGTTTCACTCCAGAAGAATATCGCGAGACCGAACAAGGCAAAGCGATAGCGGATGACGGTTTGTATATACTAGAAGAGCTTCCCGACGAGAAACTACCTCCTACTCCGTGGCCCGAGGTTGAAACTAGGGCCTATAGACCCTTAGAAGGCATCAAGATCGTTGATCTCACACGAGCGATCGCTGGTCCAACGATGGCGAAGCTCGCAGCTCTGTTCGGTGCCACCGTAGTAAGGGTATCGAACATGAAGTTACCAGACCTGGGTATCGTGTTATTCGAGAGTAACCTCGGTAAGCGGGATGCGCACCTCGACTTAAAGACCGAAGAAGGACGGGATGCACTCCGACGTCTAATAGAGGACGCCGACGTCGTGCTGGACGGCTACCGGCCAGGCGCTCTGGAGAAACTCGGCTTCGGACCAAAGTACGTACATGAGATAGCTAAGAGACGAGGAAAGGGCATCGTGTACGCGCGCGAGAACTGCTACGGGTGGAAGGGTCCGTGGAAGCATCGCAGCGGGTGGCAGCAAATTAGCGACGCCGTAACGGGTGTCGCGTGGCTGTTTGCTCGGATGTGGGCCGTCGACGAACCGGTGATGCCGTTCTTACCCAATTCCGACTTCCAGACCGGCATCGTTGGATGCATCGGCATTATAAACGCGCTAGACAAACGAGCAAAGAAAGGGGGTAGCTACCTGGTGTCCATGTCGTTAAACCAACTCAACAGTTTTATGATATCTCTCGGGGCCCAGACCCCGGAGGCGCAGCAGTCGTTGCGTGATATGTGGCCGGATTTGAAGTCGCGGCATTACGACGATTTACACAGACAGGCGAGGGTGGTAAGTATCGACGTCCTAACAATATGTGCTTCTCGTGGGTTAGTTCCTATGCTAAGGTAGAATATTTAGTTGGTACGCGGCCTACCAGATAGGACACCACAGCTGTTGGATCCGAAATATTACGTGACTCTCAAAGCCGACCTCGGAAAAGCCGACGAGGAAATGACATTTGTTGGACCCGCGGCTACGTATGAGACGACAAGGTTAGAATACGATTTGGGGAGTTGTTTACGGGGGACACACGAAGCTAAGTGGCCAGGCGAATAGCGGGATATATCTCAAGATATGTAATATTACCTGGGTAGGTATGTATCTAGGTTAGGTATTCGCACTATTAGCAACACATGCAACGCCTGATTGATATTAGAACAAGGTTTCTTTTCTTCTTTCTTTTTCTTCATTTAATTACTCCTGAGGGCATCAAGCCGACGAAGACGTTATATTAGCCAGTAACTACACACCTAGGCCAATTCCCTTTATATTTGAATATTAAAAAGCGGAATGAAAGAGAGAGTATCAACCTGTTTGTCACGAATGGCCTCCTTTTTTTCCTCCATCGCAGGGATGCCTGATACCTCTATATAAGTCTAGACGAAACCGAGTAAGTGGAACCTTTAGGAATCGATTCGAGGGTCGCTAGGTTTAAATAGAGTCGATAGAAGCGAATAGAATGAGAGGATTAAAGGCTGCAAAAAGTTGAAGAATCATAATAATCGAGGGGCAGGTGTAGAGGAGGTACCTATTCCGTGGTATTTTAGCACTACTAAGGTACTATGTAATAAAGGAATCCCTGTATTGCGCCAACCTTTTTATCTACTACCTATCTCTTATTACTTGTCAAGTGTTCAAAAGAAAGAACTACCATGTATCTGGTATCATGTAGGTAGGTAAATAGAGTTATTCAGGTAAACTACATGTGCCAAGTATCAACGGAATAAACCTAGTTAGTGTTTGTGTGCGACATGAATAGGTAATGCAGGGGCAAGTAGAATTGATTACCTAAGGCACTATACCCAAGGTACCTACCTACCTATTTAGGCTAGTTATCAGGTTAGTAGGTTGAGAATTATCGATAATGAGGTGGGTTTTCTATTCCAACAAGAAAATAGCAACAAGAAAATAACAACAACTACCATCGCCGCCATCAACGATTCTAATTTACTTTAATCTAGGTATCCATCTCAATCTATACATATTGGTTCACGACGACGAAGCCGCTGCTCTCTTCTCGATCTCCACCAGCTGCGGTGCAAGATCCTTGATGCACTCCTCCGCTGATCTATACTTCACCCCGAGGACTTGTTCCGTTTCAGGGGCGCTCGCACCGTAGAATCCTTCCGGTTTCTGTGTCTTCTCTGGTTCGCCTACGGGTATCACATCTCGTTTTCCCGGAAGCGCCTCTCGCAGGTAATTTGCCATCTCCTGTGATCCCAGATCACCCGCGACGACGAACCATCGCTTGTTGGCAGCCTCCGGTTTGGTGGCGGCTAGCACGTGAGCCTGTGCGAGATCGCGCACGTCCACCCACAGATATATGAATGTGGGAGGTATGGGATCGGTCGATTTTAAACCGGGCCGTAGCAATGTTTGGTAGATAAGGCTCGTGCTCGTGTTCAGATCTTCCGGTTTTGCAATCTGCGAAGGGTCGAAGAGCGGCCCATAAACTCCAGGAGGGTTCAACGTCACCAACTCGAAGTTGCCTTTGCCCTCTTTTACAAAGTCCCACGCCGCCTTCTCTGCGAGCGCCTTGCTAGCCGGGTATGTTATGTTCGGGTTATCAGTGGCCAAGGCCTGTTCGAGCGTGGTGGGGTTCCAATCATCCCTCGTGTAGATCCTCGGGGGATTCGAGATTGGGTTTGCAGCCATATCTCCTATAGCAGCGAACGACGAGGTGACGACGACTCGTTTCACGCTTGGCGCCACGCGGGTTATCCCCGACAGGATTTCAGTCGTGCCTTTGATGGCAGGGTCTAGGAAGTCGGTGCTCTTCACCGCCCGGATGAAGAAGGGCGAGGCCGTATGAAGGACAACTTCGAACGGCGGAGTTGATACCAAAGCCTCGTCGAAGGCGCCAGGAACAGTGATGTCAGGCACGACACCGAAATCTAGCTGCGGCGTGCCCACATATTTGCCGAAGCTTTTTTTAAGGACGTCGATCTTGGACTCGGAACGGGCGACGGCACGCACTGAGAACCCCGCTTCGAGAAGCTGCGATAAAACATGTTGCGCGATATAGCCGTTCGCTCCCGTAAGGAGAACTCGTTGTGGTGCCATTATAAGATTTTTAGCTCGAAGGATGGGTAGCTTCGTATTTCTCGTCGAGACCCTGAGGCGTTTTCGAAAATATCACTAGAGATGGAGTATAAGTAGAGAGCCAGTACATCGATATTTTTTTTCTTTTCTTTTCTTTTCTTTCTTTTTTTTTTTTTTTTTGGTGGTGATTGGGGTATCCCAAGTATCATGCCGATGGCACCATTTATATTTCCCGTAACCCGATGTTTTCAACCGGGTCAATTAATCTAGACTAACGTTATGGATTCTATGTAGATGCATTACCACCCTGATTCGGTAGTTGAGCCTATGCCTGCTCTACGCCAAATAGCCAATTGTGTAAAATGCAATAGGTACCTACAATTGACCTTAGCAAACCAACACCTCGGCTTAATTGTTGGATCCGATTCACGGTCAGATCCTATCCGGACCCTCGTCGTCATCGTGGGGTCCTACACCTAACCCATCTTCGGAACCGCACGGCACATTGGTTACGCCGTCCACGGCGCCGCAAATCTACAGCGTCTGGTAGCAGAAAGCTTGGTTCATGTTTCCCAAGTTCCTGTCGTCCGAATATAACGGGTTTAAGCAAGTAGCGGGCTCGTTCGCAAGCCACGATAAGCTACGACAAGCCACGACAAGCTAGGATTTAATTGTTATTAATCAGCGAACAACCGTTAAAGCCGATGTGCATCGTCTGGCGTTTTCGGTGTTTATATTGTATCCGCCTTCCATTCGATGTTCCGAAGTGCCGGGAACAGCCTTATCCTGTCGTTTTGCGCTGGTCTAGTACTCTTCTAGGAGATAAACGTATTCCCGTGAATCAAGCTACGCATCTGTTCAGTAATCGGGGGGATAATCAAACCGACAAGACATGGTAATAGTATGATACCTATGACATCTCGAATTCCACTGTATCTTCAGCCTTAAGTTTACCAGGTGAGTAATTCTTCAACCTAGCGATATCACTTGTTGAAAGTGATTGCCATCTTTACGTATTCCTTACACATTATTACTAACGCTGAAAGGCGAAGACGTGAATATATATTACCGGTCAAGTACCTAGGTAAGCAACGAAACGCCCCTTTTACAATGTGCAAGTCCAGGTATTTGATAACGTAACACAAATGTGATCTTGATAGAGCAGAAGTACTTGAAGCTATTATGTCGACTAATAAGAGTCTTTGTTGAACGTCGAGTATCCGGATAGTTGGATAATACTAGTGACAATAATAATAAGAGGTAAGCGTAAGAAAGGTTACTTGAAATGATATCGATCTAGGTTAGAAGCTCTACATCATTACCCCAAGCAAGATACATACTTAGGAGTCAACAATATGAAATTACCTAGCAACGGAAAATCAGGAAACAACTTGGTCTTGGCTACAGCTCAATTATCACGAGTCGAAGTCAACTAGAGCGGCTAACTACCTACCTATATTTGATGGTACTCATATATGACTGACCAGATTCCGTGTTACATTACCTAGTGAGTACTAGACATTCTCAACAGATCAGTCACCAACTAATGGAGCCACGAGCCGCTTGTTTACTAGTAGTGGCTTCGCATCTTAAAGAGTACCTAATAATTTAAATAGCTTGAATTTGCTCATGGGTAGGTACCTAAGCATAAAGACTTCAAAATCTCCGAATCAAATCTAGGAGTATAAGCGTTACCAAGTTATATAAGACTGGTAGCTACCTACTACCCTAGGTATCGGGTGGTTGTATTTACATACATTGAAAGCGGCGGAATGATATATCAACCAGATTAACAATTCGACATGTGTTTCAGAAGACAACCCCAAGGTCTCCTGAGAGGCTTCAAGTCCAAAAATATGAGTATCAAGGAGTCAGTTATTTATGGATTCTCGTAGGAGCAGCTTGTCAAATATTCAACGACGGCTTCTAATTCAGTTCTAGAGTAAGAGATAGGTTCATCAAAGATACCTAACTAGGTATTTATTCACGGTTTGTTTTATACTCGCAGCCAAGTCTTATCCTAGTTCTAAATCATATTTACCTACCTTTACGTTATTCTTGGTGTAATTCTATCTATACACCTACTCAGCGGATGCACTGTAGGAGATCGAGAATCTTCTGTAACCCGTTTACGGTCAGCTTGCTAACCCAATGCCGAGAAACGTATCTAATATAACTAGCTTCTTCTCGACTAAGGTATGCATATCATGGCCGAGAGTCACTTGAGCCTCTAAATGCTCGATAGTATTCCTTCGTATACGAGCTAAAGCTGTTTGCTTTCTCGTGGCTAGCTGGGTCGTCGACGGATTAGTCTGTCGGCCCTACTCAGCATTATATCACATCAGCGAATTCGGGGAAAGTCTCGACGAACGTGCAACCGACGTAACATACCTTGCCTCTAAGCGCTCGAGACTACATACCAGGACCCTGTCGGCATCTGTATATTCTCTACTAATGGTTGGATTGGAGAAACCTCGGGACCTATGGTGCCCCCCCCCCCCCCCCTCCCCCTACTTGCGCAACGCTACTGGGAAATCTTCGGCTTGGACGAGGCGGGAGTCCGGATTTCACGGCCCGCAATCCGGCGCCGATCTACACTATATTCAAAGAATATGCTTCACCATCTTTCCCCATAGTACCTGGGTAACTATGCATTGGATGCTTGCTTGCCCCCCCGATCGCGTTCCGGTGTCGAGGGTCACAATTCATACGCTCGGGGGTGTTGATGTCACAAGGGATGGGACGGCAGAGGAGAGCCGATCTTACATGACCCCATGAAATGTTTTGCCAAGCTGTGGCTTCCATAGAGCTCGTGTCCTGCTTGGTCAACGTTGGTAAACGTCGGTTATACCTCCTTGCTCATTGACCATGGCCAAACCTTGTAAGGGGTAGGGGAGTAGAGCGCGGTAGCGGCGGTGGGCTTAGTGTCGAACTATGTATAAAGGTAATAAGTAATAAATTATTCCTCGAGCAGTCGAGGCCCTAATCCTCTTGAAACCTCTCCTTTCTTCCATATCTCATCCAACCTCTGTCCCCTTTACCCCTTGCTTATGTTGGGTACTAGGTAGCTCTTTCTAATCTCTCCATTTTTCTCGTGAAGTAAGGCAAAGATGGCGGACATAAACGTGGAACAGGTCCTTAAGAAGCTCTCCATGAGTGACAAGGTCGATCTTCTGGCAGGTATCGACTTTTGGCATACCAAGGGACTCCCTGAGCATGGCATTCCTTCGTTGCGCCTAACTGATGGACCTAATGGTGTTCGTGGAACCAAGTTTTTCAACGGCATCAAAGCCGCCTGTTTTCCCTGTGGAACTGGATTAGGTGCCACATTCAACCTTGAACTTCTGGAGGAAGCAGGGAGGAAAATGGGAGAGGAGGCCAAGGTGAAGGGAGCACATGCAATCCTAGGACCTACCATTAACATGCAGCGAGGTCCTCTTGGCGGTCGAGGATTTGAGTCTCTAGGCGAAGACCCCTTCCTGGCTGGACTGGGCGCTGCTGCACTCGTCAGGGGTATCCAGTCAACTGGCATCCAAGCTACCATTAAGCATTTCGTTTGCAACGACCACGAACACAAACGAAATGCCGTACAAGCAATCATTACGGAACGAGCATTGCGTGAGATTTATGCGTTGCCGTTCCAGCTAGTCGTTCGCGACTCCAACCCGGCGTCGTTTATGACGGGATACAATGGAGTTAACGGAACGTACTGTAGCGAGAACCCAAAGCTTCTAGATAAAATGCTACGTGGAGAATGGGGCTGGGATGGAATGGTTATGAGCGACTGGTACGGCACGTACAGTACTACGGAAGCGGCCATAGCCGGTCTCGATCTTGAGATGCCTGGTCCACCTCGATTTAGGGGCGAGCCGCTGAAATTCAACGTCTCTACCAACAAAGTTCGTACCCATATTCTAGACCAGCGGGTGAAAGCCATGTTGGAATTCATCAAAAAGTGCGCTGCTAGCGGGGTGAAAGAAAATGCCCCTGAAGGCACAGCCGATACCCCTGAAACTGCTCAGCTTCTTCGGCGCATAGGTAACGAGGGGATTGTCTTACTAAAAAACGACAAGAACGTTTTACCCTTGAAAAAGGATAAAAAGGTACGGCAGTTTTCGTTGACTTTACACTGTTCCTTAACCCTAATAGCTGATTGCCTGATATTTATAGACGGTAGTTATCGGACCTAATGCCAAAGTTGCGACTTACCACGGAGGAGGATCTGCGTCTTTGGCTGCGTACTATGCCGTAACACCGTTCGACGGTGTTAGCAACAAGCTGTCCTCGCCCCCGGATTATACAATCGGCCAGTATTCACACAAATTGCTACCGCTCCTCGGATATTCGACCAAGTCGACGAAGGGCGCCCAAGGAATGACTATGAAAGTTTACACAGAAGGACACGATGTCCTAGACAGACAACCGGTTGATCAACTAGAGCTCCTCAAAACGGAGATGCTGCTAATCGACTACGAGAACCCGAACGTGGACAGTCCTCTTTGGTATGCGACCCTCGAGGGATCGTTGGTCGCCGAGGAAGACGCAACATGGGAATTCGGAGTCGTCGTGTCCGGGTCAGCAAATCTTTATATCAATAACGAGCTCGTCATAGACAATACTACGGAACAAAAACTAGGCGAAGCATTCTTCGGCAGTGCTACGGTCGAAGTAAAGGGCACCTACAAGTTAGAAAAAGGGAAACCTTACGACTTCAAGGTTACTTTTGGATCGAGCCCAACATCCAAGTTAGGAGGTGGTGCAGTTCTTCTCAACGGCGGTGCTCTCAGGGTTGGCGGATGCAAGGTTGTGGATCCCAAGGCCGAGATAGCCCGCGCCGTCGAGCTAGCTCGGGGTGCCGATCAAGTCATTGTATGTGCCGGACTCAACGCTGAATGGGAAACGGAAGGCAACGATCGTACTGATATGAGTCTCCCTCCCGGATTGGATGGCTTGATCGCTGCTGTCGCGAAAGCAAATCCCAACACAGCGGTTGTCATGCAGTCCGGCACCCCGGTAGAGATGCCTTGGATCAACGACGTGAATGCTCTCGTGCATGCTTGGTACGGCGGTAACGAGACAGGTAACACTATCGCTGATATACTGTTTGGTGATGTAAACCCTTCTGGGAAGCTTAGCCTGAGCTTCCCTGTCCGCGTTCAGCATAACCCTGCGTATCTGAACTACCGGACTGAAGGTGGCCGAGTGATCTACGGCGAAGATATCTATATCGGCTACCGCTACTACGAATATGTCGACCGTAAGGTTTTATTCCCATTCGGACATGGGTTGAGCTACACCACCTTTTCCTTTTCGGACTTATCCGTCGCGGAGAAGGATGGAGAACTGACCGTGTCGGTTGCCGTCAAGAATACTGGTAATGCAAAGGGTGCCGAGGTAGCCCAGGTCTACGTAGCACCCAAGCAGAAAGCCAAGGTAAACCGCCCAGTCAAAGAGCTCAAGGGATTCGCCAAGGTAGAGTTGGCACCGGGTGAAACCAGGAAAGCTGTCGTCAACGTTGCGAAGAAATATGCAGCTAGTTACTGGGACGAGGACCGGGATCAATGGTGCGTTGAAGAGGGAGAGTACGAAGTTATTGTAAGCGACAGTAGCGAGATGAAAGAGGGTAAAGTCTTGAAGGGTTCGTTCAAAGTGGCAGAGACATTCTGGTGGTCCGGGCTATAATTATGAAAATAATTCTGAGGTTGGGTTTGAGAATCGACCAGTACGAAAAGTATGACAAGGCGTCTTTGTTGTTGAGATAGATTTTTGAATGGGAAATATTCGATATGGCTGAGCGATATGGGAAATAGATTACGCGTTTACTATAATTAATCTTTGTGTTGGATGAATCTGTTGGTATAGCTTCGACGTGATGAAATTCTATAAAAGTTTTCCCACTGGAGAAAAAAAAAAGTATCGGGTACCTCCTAACCTAGTACTACTCTTTGGACCCTGAATTGACCCCGCGGTGGGTCTATCAGAGGCACGTACATAAGTATCTGTGTAGAAACGCGGGGCAAATCTCCAAGACGCGACGCGATCCGTCAATCTTCAATTTAGGTACCTTAGGTAGGTACATAGAACCTTGGATGGCAGTAACGAGATGAAATAGAAATCGATTACCTATACCTACCTAGGTACCTACCTAGGTACCTACCTAACTTAGGTACGTGTAATAGTCTAACTTGAATTAAACAACCTATTATTTTATTTCATTATTCATGTCTCGCGATTTAGAAAGGTGGAATTGCTAAAAGAGATAACCTACATAGTCCCTTATATAACAAGTCTTGACTATTAACAAGAGCAACCACATCAATATATCAATACATTGATACCAAAAACCACCAATGGCTCCCCCCACGATCCTCGCCCACAAATCCTCCTTCCTCACCGCGCAAACGCTCCAATTATCGCAATCCCTAGCGCCTAGTAATACATGGCGCGCATCGAACCAGCGCATCCCCGACGGCGACGGCTTGAGCGATCGCGTCGTCGACGAGGCGCTTTACCGCGCGAACCACGTCTTGCAACAGCATGCGCGCCGCGTATATGCGCCCCAGTCTAGCCGGCACGTCGCGGAGCAGATCGAGACGCTGTACCTGGAGGCTGCGGAGAGGGCTGTGCGCGGGGAGGGAGGGAGGGAGGACGATGAGGAGGACGATGTAGATATGAGTGTCGGGATTGGGAGAGGTCCCAAGTTTTTGATGGTTGGTGCGGATTTCGGTAGGTTCTTACGACTCTGACATACGACATATTATACCCAAAACATGGCGTTAAGAACTATACAGCATCCGACGAAGTCATCGCCACCCTCCCCGGCGCATGGGACCAATACTCCAGCACCCAAGCCGAAGCACACCCCGCCGAAGCCCTGCGCTACGCCGACCTTGCCGCCTCCCTAACCCTGCTCTCCTCGCGCCGGAAAGAAACTCGCGCGCGCCTCAATCGCTTACGTCGACTGCGCAACCTCCTAGCCCCCTTTTCTTCCACCGCCACTAATCCTGTTCCCTCTTCCATAGTCGACTCTTCTAACCCCCAGAGCAGCGACGCTCACACCGAATCCGGCATCGACAAAGTTCAGCCGAACCTCGTTACGCGCGACGGCGAGATGGAAAAGGAACTCGAGCGTATGCGTGTACTGCTCGTCCGTGTCGCCGCCCGCGTAGCCCAGCTGCCGGATCCGGAATCCGGTGGGGACGCCGTGATGGATGACCTGGAGGCTGTGGAGCGGGCCAAGGTTGACAGATTACTAGACGAGTTCTGATGCGGTATGAAATGCTTTATCATTTTATCAAACTGTTGTTGCAGGGTTCTTTCTTATAGGAGTGGGCTTTTGGCATAGAGATGGATGCTTGTGTCTTGGGCCTTAGGGCGGCTCATGTCGTTGATGTAAAATGATGATACCCCCAAATATAGTATACATAGCACCGTTGTATCATATATATTTGAAAATAAGTTCAGACGTAAGCATCATAACCCGAATGGAGCGAGAGGGGGGATATTAATGTATAAGTGAGTGGATACAATAGGTATTCTACCAGACTACCATTTCCAATCTTTGACCTTTCTCGTCTTCCATCTAGTCATACTCGTGATAATCAATATATCATAACCCCATACTTCAGACATTCACCCTCGTTAAGCTTGCGGCACAAGAGACAGAATACTCTTCTTCCTCTCTTCCTGGTTACCCTCAAGAGTAGCATCCTTGGAACTATCATCGACATCCAGGCCCTTGGACGTCTTGGGTTCTTCGTTTTTCTCTTCGTCTTCGTCTTCGTCTTCGTCTTCGGCTTTGTCTTTACTGCTCTTTGCATAAGGGTTCGGACGGACCACGCGTAGCTTCACAATCTCCTTGTCTCTATCCTCATCTGACACCTTATAATAGACGCGCAGGCCGACCGTAGCGACCGCGTTCCACGGGTCTTTCTCGAATTCGTCCTCTTCCTCCGGGGGCTCAACGGGAGCCGGTGGGGGAGGCGGGGGAGGGCTGCTAGCCTGTCGCTTCAGTTCAAAATCCAGCTCTCGTTCGCTAATATCAGAAACTGATGAAATATCGCTTTCATCCAAAGAATCATCTTCTTCTTCCTCCTCCGTCTCCGTTGCTCGCTTCTCTCCCGGCTCATCGCTAGCGCCCGCCTTCGGTTTCTTTGCTGAATCCCCCGAAACCGCCTTATCATCGGTGATCTTTTCGGATCCAGGTGTCTCATCCGGTTTAGCCCCCTCCGATACTTCGGAAGTATTAGCCGACTGCTCGTCAGACTTTGGCAGTGATTCCGTGGAAGGCGTTTCCACCTTGGGATCTGTACTCGAATCAGAACCCGGTTCTTTTCCAGGGCTATCCGGCGCCGGGGTCGGGCTTGGTGATAACACTTGCACGTGTTTATCCCCAGGCTCCGACGACTGTTTATCAGAGCTGGTCTCCTTTTTGTTCTGGCCCTCCTTAACCTTTAACTTTTCGGCTTTCGCTGCCTTTTTGGCTTGCGCTTTGGCCTTGGCCTTGGCCTTCTTCTCCTGGTTCTTCTTATGAGCTTTGACACGGTAATAATGATGGCGCTGCCGGGCTTCCATCATCTTCTTCTTTAGTTCCTCACGTTCTTTAGCCTTTTTGCGCTGCTCTGCTTCCTTTCGAGCCTTCTTTTCTTCGGGGGATTCAATGATCTTCCCCTTACTGTGAGCCAAATCGTACGACATACCAACGGCAACCAGCTTGTCCCTGCGGTCTCGTGCGTGGTTGCGAACCACCTCCTCTATCGGCAGTTTTTCCATGTTCCGAGTAGCATCAATCTTTAACAAAACAGTATATTCTCCTTCTTCTAGCTCAAGCTCTACATTTACCGAACGGTTCAGGCGGATTGAGCTGATGCTGCGAACAACGTAGTCTTCTTGGCCGTTTTTATGTAAGCGAAAGTTCAGCTCAAATCGGTATTGTCCTTCGAGTCCTCGATAGTACCGCTCATCCAGTTGAGAGAGGACAATGACAACAGGTCCAGTCTTTGCGAGGGAAAAGGTGAAATATGTGTCGTGGTAGTCTAACGTCCAGGGGACCGAGAGAGTGGTCCACAGAGAGGTAACTTTCCACTCCGGCCCAAAGAGTCGCGTTCTGTCAAAAGCCTGGTACTTTCGAAGCAGATCGTCGTACGAAATCCAGAAATTTCCATCGTCGCCGAAACGATGGTTGAGTTTAACTAGCCATTCAGCTGTCCACTCTTTTGATCCGTCACTCCAAGGACCGGTCCATTCCCCCTTTCCCCAGGGATTCTTGAGAAGGACAAGTCTCTGACCGTCAATATCTACTGCCTTCATTATCGAATAGGCGTGAAGCTCGTAGATGCCCTTGCGTTCGCCCCAATAAGAACCCCACATTCCGGTAGAGCATCCGAAAAGGAATTCATCATTCACCTTCATGAGCTCTTCTTTCCAGAAATACTCCTTGTCCAGAATGTCCGTAGTATAAAGCTGCAAAATGTTAGGAGCAGGATAAATTCCAACGGCACAGGAATAAATTATCTACCTCGGAAGTAACTCCACCAGTGAGATCCTCGATTCCCTCACCAGTAAATCCGCCTTCTATCGATGCGTAGTCACCATGCGCTTTAGCGTATGCCTTCTCGAGCAGTGGAAGCCAAGTCTCGTTTTCGTGTTCGCACTGAGCAAAATAAAGAGCTCCGGACCCGCTCTGATAGGCCTTTCGATATTGTTCTTCGGAGTTGATCCTTTCACGGTCTTCCCAGAGTATTCGCTCGAGAAAGCTCTCATCGAAGTCGGGCTTGGTCAAGAATAGCTTGTCATCAATAATCTCCGAAATCCACTCTCCGTCACGGTGGAAGACAAAACCATATACACCGACCTGCTCGTCGCGGGCTACGCATACCCTTTCGATCAAACTAGGCTTGTTGCTAAGCGTACATAGACCGGCGAGCAGCCAGCAATCGCCATCGCGACCTTGTCTGACATCGTTGGCAGTGGGACCTTCGATATAGAACTTTGGGTCGTCAAAAATGTCAACTACGCGTTTGACACTCTTGGGCTTAAAGTACGAGTCGGCTTTCTCCTTGGTATTACAGAGGGACTCGAGGGTATCCCGGCTACCCCATTTCAGATCAATCTCGAGATCAAAGTGTGGATCTCTATATTTCTGATTTACACGCCGACATTCCTTGACGATTTTGGCAACCTTGGCCTGGCAGACGGCAGCAGCCTCTTCGTACGACGTCTGGGTGTTTGTGCCAACGGCTTTGGTAGACCGCTTCGCCGCTTTCTCGGCGTATTCATTATGTGGGATGACGGTAGTTGCTAGTAAGGTATAATTAATAAAGGATTCATGCTATCCAGGTATACTTAAACCGCTAGTTAGGGAAGTAGAGTAGTATATTAAAACGAGGCTACAAACCTTTCCCGGGAGCTTTGGTAGTAAACTTTTCCCAGAACTCGTCAATGGCTTCCTGGGGCGTTTGCTTCTTAGGTTTCCTAGGTGTTTGCGTGCTCACTGGTACCACAGCCATCACGACACGGTCTCCGATGTCTTGGTCCAGGTATCCCGTCTCCGAAGGCGCAGTAGGATCGACGTCGGACATGATTCCTCAGCGCCAAGTTAAGGCGAGATAAGCAATAGATAGCTCAGGGCTTCGAGTAACGAAGTAGCACGAGAACGGAAGGATCAATCGATTACTCGGACCTATTTCCCCCCTCAAGTTTAGGGCAGATGTGAAGAAGGTAGACAGGGACAAGAATATAAATAAGTATTGATCGCCAGCTATATATAAGTCTAGGAAGTACCTAACACTAACATAACCGATGGGGCAGGAGAGGGGTCATACTAGGCCATAAACGATTAGGGGGAGGAAACAGAAAGTGGAAGGGAAAGTGATGGATGTTGACGAGGGGGAAAAATCAGACGAGAAAGGAATTGTATCGAGCTTATAAGCATCAGGATTGTTCATCGTACGGTACGAGACAGGCAACCTATAGGGCCTAAGGAACCAAGAGAAACTAATTAGATGACAGGTCATATAATCAAAACTACCTCAGGTAGGGTAGGTATGGATCACCGAATTCAAGGGAGAGAGGGGGGGGAAGAACATGGTCACGATCAGTCATGGATCAGCTTGGTGACATTGTGTGATGCCAATTATGTTCTACCGAGCCTCGAGGAGCTTTTTGAGTAGGTAGTAGGTACCTAGTTATTTATATTGCCCACTGGCTCGTTACTCGTTACTTTGCTGTACACAAAGTATAGAGGAGTTGTGTGCATACTTCGTGTGAGTAATGATGATATAGGGAAAAGAGAAGGGGGGGAAAAAGAGTAAAAGTTGATGATGGAGGGGAAAGTAAAGAGCTATTACATACTACATGGCTTGTACCCTTGCAAATGGTATAGGTACCTACCTCACCTACATAAAATAATTGGTTACAGCCGTAGCAAGACGCATGGTAAGAAAGTGGAAAGCTACAAGGTCCTACGTAGATTATAAGTGGACCATATCCCGCTCTGCTGAGATCAGCTTCACAGCTTCGGCAGTATCTTTAAAATATTAAATAAAATCTCATAAAATACTAATCCATCCATTTTTCCATATAAAATAATAACCCAACATACATATACTTAATTTATAAAAGGTTTAATCTAATCCTTAACCAAAATAAAATATTGCCTAATCACATTTTAAATATATTGTAACCTTAAAATACCATTTGTTTATTAAAATTATTATTAATACCTAATATAATAATTTATTAAAATTCTAATATTTTAATCCCATTTTAATATTATATCTCCAATTCAATTTAAACCAATAATCCCTTTTAATTTTCTTAAAATTATATTATTAATTTATATATTTATTTAAACCCTTTAAAACCCTACCAATTTAACCTCTCCAACCTTAAATTGTACAAATTCATCAGTTAGGTTACTTATAATCAATTGTAATGATATCCTATGAAAAAGAAAGACGTTATTGATATACAATTTATAAAAAACATTTAAATTGTATAAAAAAATGTATAATACCTACTTTAAATTTATATACCAACAAAACTTTTATATATATATAAAAAATATTGTATGTATTAAAGCACTAGAAAATGGATATAATTTAATTGGTTGGTTTATTTATTATTAATTTATATGCAATTATAATAATAAGTTAAAATCTTAAGGCTGTGGTAAAAGGTAATAAGGCTCTTATATATTTAATTATTAATATAAAGTTATAATTTTATATTTTAAAAGATAAAATAAATAATCTATTAAGGTGCAAGAAGTTTCTTATAATTATGAATTAAATTTTAATATAATTAATATTGAATTTTAACATTTATAAAAAAATAATTATAATTTAAAAATAACCATTTTAAGGTTATTAAGGATTGGGTTTTTAAATATATATTAAATTACCCATTTTTTATTAAATAATAATTTTAAATTTAATAACTTTAAACCTTATATACAATTTGGGTTAAAATCCAACCCTAATAATCCCCTCAATTCAAATGAAAAAGGCAATATATTATACAATATGATTTATCAAAGCAATATAATGGTAACAACATTTGATATGGCGAATATAAAACATGACTTAAAGAGACAATTATAAGGAAAGCTTATTGATACACAAATTTTACTCCAAAAATTACATCACTATAAAGACTCTTATAATATTAAATTCGTAATAGATAAAAATCTAATCTCCAAATATATAATTCATCTATTCTGGACCTTTAAATGGTATATAAATATATAATATTACAACCCTAAAATTTTACTATTTAATAATATATATAAAATAAATTTCAATTATTTTTTCTAACTCCCCATATTAATTTATATATAAAATAGATTAATTAATTTAATATATCTTTATTAAATATAACAGGCCTTACCTCTTTATATACAAATTTTCATATAACATTTAGCCTAACCTCTGGAAAATTAAAGGCTAATTTTTTATAATAATTAAAATACTTAAAAAATTTACAAATTCAATATAAAATCAATCCTTTTACCATAATTTTAAATAACTTTTCTTAAACATTTAAATTAATTGTAAATAATATATTCAAAGAAACACCATAATAATTATATATATAACATATTTTTAAAAATATAATATATTACATAATTAAAAAATAGGTAAAAATATTGTTAAGGATTATTAAAACATTATTTACAAATAATAAAAAACATATAATTAATAATTATATAACATTAAATAAGGATTTACCTAATCCAAACCCCCCCTTATACAACCTTTTTATTAACAATAAGGTTAATAATAACCTTAAAAAAACTAAAAATAATTTAAAAACTAACAAAATTACCCATAAAATTACCAAAAAACCTTAACACCCAATTTTCAATACAAACGCATAGCCTAACACTCACAATAACTTTATTTTAACTTAAAAATCAATAATATACACTCAAACAAAAGATTTATTTTAAATTACATAAAATTTATTAAAAAAACAATTCCATCATTAAATTTATAAATTAAATACCCTATTATTATTATACAAATAAAATTTTTTAAAAATTTTAATTTAATTATATAAAATTTAGGTATTTAGAATATACCTCTTACCTACACACACTCATAATATATTTTAACTTAATATCAAAAAATATTACAAGAATTTTAATTAATTAAAAACTTCCAAAATAAATTTAAAATTTTTTATTAACCCATTATTTACCCAATTAAAAAAATAATATATACACAGGCATTTTTAAATTATTATTTATTTTAAAATTCCTTAAAATTTAATCAATTTTTTATATATTTTTTTAAAATATTTTTACTAACATTTTTTTTTTTTTTTAACCTTAATAAATTACTTAATTAAATATTATTTCCTTTAATAATTCCAATTTATTTAATATATTATATTATATATATGTAATTATGGTATTATAATTATTAATAGAATTAAAACTATATATAAACATTTAAAATAATATATTAAACATTATTATTATAAATTAAATATATTATATAATTTAATATATAATATATATATTAAATATAAAATTACATATAAATTAAACCTTTAAAAAATTAAATTTTAAAATCTTATTAAATATTGTACTATAAAAATTTTTCATTATATATTACACCATATCTCACTTAAAATTATAAAACAAATTTAATTTCAATTTAAATTTATGTTTAAGGATTATAAGATTTATTTTAAAAAAGATATTTTAAAACCTCCTTACAAATATCTATTTATAAAATAGTGGGATCTATCCTATAAACACATATTATATAATTTAATATTAAATAATTAAAAAGGTATAAATCTAAGCCAATTATAAATTCTTAAATTAAATAATATTGGTTGCTATTGGTAATTATATCTTAATAATAATTTAAATCTTATTAATAAAAAAACAAAAAATATTAAGACTTTAGATTTTAAAATGTTTTAAAGGCAAAAATACAGATTAACTCATTCAAACAATTTATCCCTTAAATTAATATAATATAAATTAAATAAAATTAATATTATAAATCTTAAAAGGTATAATTTAGAAACAACCCCAAAACCTTAAAATTAACCTTTAAAATCAATTAATTATAATCCTAATCATATATCCTCTTATAACAAACTTCTTCCACCCCTTACTCAACATTAACAAAGCCATAAAATCAAAATTAAAAAAATTAAAAAAAAAAATATTATAATTACCAATATAATAAAACTACTAAAGAAATAATAAAATTAAATAAAATTAATATTAAAACATTTATTAATATTAATATTATTACTTATACTACCATTATAATCATACACAATACCCTCAACACTAATATTTATAATAATAAAACCTAATATAACCCTTCTTAATATACATGGATTACAAAGTATATAAAGTTAATTTTAAAGTTAATTTCAAAATATATAACACTTTTCCTAACCTAAATTTCAAATACTTGTAATACCCTTGCAATACCAAAATTAATGGCCTAATTAATCTAATCAATCTAACCAATCAAATACACACAATTGGAATTTATATTACTATAATAATTAAATAAATATATAATTAAAAGGAATAATTAAGAAATTATTTAAATTTTTATAAAATAATTAAATTAATTAAATTTATTATATTATTTTAAATATTAAATATATAATATATAACTAGGCAATATTCTATTTTAATTAAAGATTAAACTAAACCCCTTACAAATTAAATATATATATATTAAATTACTATCTCACGTGGAAAAGTAGATAGGTTAGTATTTTATAAGATTTTACCTAATATTTTAAAGATACTGTAGTTTTGGCAGGCTTTGGCTCAACCTACCTAGCAGCCTAACCTAGGCAGGTACATTAGATGCATGTGGTAGGTACGTACGTACAGGAGGCACGTATACCTAACCTGTGTATGTATTTAGGTATCTACATGTACCTAGGTAATTGGGGGCCGAAATGCCAAGCATCAGGAGAGGTACCTGATTGGCCAATCGAGACTTTACGTAGTAGTGTGACCCAGCCCTCATTTTGTGGGTCATGGTGCAATACCTCCAATTCCACTCCCAATTCCAATTCCAATCCTGGGTCAACTCCACAAAATATTCAACTCGCATATCAGCGTCGTCGACGATGCTGAAAATATTTCCACATCTAGCACGATCCTGCGCTGAAAAAACAAAAAAAAAAAAAAAACAAACAAAATTTAAAAGAATTTTTGAAAGAAAGAGGAGAAAGAAGAAGGGGATTGTCAACAGGCACAGTTACAATCGAAAAGAAATATGAATAAAGGAATAGTCGGCTACATGAAATTTTATTATTCTATTTTACCCATGGTGGAAATAATAATAATAATAATAAATAATATTATTATATATCGGGAACTGAATCACCAATCACCAATCACCTACCGACTCAGGTACTTGTTCTTAACTACAGAAGCAGTGCAATGGAAGTGGTTATCCGCCCCGTACTCATAATCTCATGGTCAGTTTGAGTCCATGCAAAATTTACCTGAAGATTCAGGTTTCTATCGCGAATAAAGTCGGCAAAGCGGTGACTTCCCAGCATGGGGTTGTTGAGGAGGTTGCCCGGAATAAGATCCAAGACGGTATTCAACACCGGACCCCACCACGAACAGGAAATACTACTTTCTAATCCGTCCACCAAAGCATCTCGTGTTACTCCCGGTGCATCCCCAACGCCCCTTTGATATCTTGCATATGGAACAACCGCTCTCCATGCTCGTTCTAACAGTCTATCCCCTATTTCGACAGGGAAGTCATTGGTGCCGTTCTTACTCTTCCAAAAATCAATAAGTACGGACATGGCATCCTCGAGACGAGCGCCCTGTCTACGAGGATGAAGCGACCAGCCGGCAGCGTGGTCACAAATGATCCTCAGCCCTACCAGCATTAGATCCGGGTCATCCGCAAATCTCGTGTCGTTATTAAGAAACCATCTGAGGGCGGGTGCAAAGCAGAGCTCACAAGCTCTTTGAAACGACATATTAGTGCCCTGGATAATGGCTTGGGCCGTCAATGGCGACATCATTCTTATTTTGTCAGGCCCAAACTGGCCAAAGACTACGGGCAAATCCCACCAAGACAATAATTCTTCGAATCTTTCGAGGTCGATATGCTCACGGCGCTGAAGGATGACATCGATAGCAACGACATTATCATAGTATATACAATTCGAAAGTATTGACCCGTTGCTCAAAGGAGTCCAGAGGCGCAGTGAGGATATAGTATTCGTCTCGATGCAGCTATCGAGAACCCACTCCATGACTTGACGTCCTCTGGGGTGTACAGAAAGGAATTGTAACGTTGCAAAGGTAAAAGCCTCTCCGACGCATGAGCCCCAATCTGGGGTATACGTCGCCTCTGGCGATGGCCTTATGTGATTCCTAAGGAGTATATCGCGAAGCTTAGCCAATAGGCTGAAATTACACTCCCGCATTGCATAATTTAGAGGCAGCGTGGCCTCTTCTAGACTCGGGTTCTCATAAGTAATCTTTACTAGCCTCTCGAAGACTGTGTTGCTTAGGGCCCTGTTCATACGTGCTAATCGGAAACCGAGCGGCATTGGTACGGATTGCGCAAGCCTAGCCAGGACGTCAAAGCTGAGCCGTGGACGGAACCCATTTGGATCCATTGTGGACAGTTTATTTTTTGATATACAAATGCTCTAAGAGTATTTACGTATTGTCCAGATGTGTCTAAATTATCTTTCTATCGTGTTTGGTTAAGAGGTAGGTAGTTCCCAAGGTGTTGATACGGACAAGTGAGTATGCTGATAAAAATCGAAAGCTCAGCATTCACTTGCCTTCTTCTTATATTTTACTCTCAGTAGCAACTGTTCTAAACTTGTATTTCAACAACCAGACACGATTCTCGTGTTGGTTTACTTTGCTTTGAGATTACAGCTAACAAACGAGGCAGCCGATAATAGTGTGCTTGTTCAGTCTCAGTTGGTAGATTTACAACTACCTAGGTAGGTACCTATATGGTTCAAATTCGTACAGTTCTATTAAACCTACTATCTTGAAGGTGAGTAGGCGTTGGGCCGGGGGAGCGCCATTGGTAAATAACACGACCATAGAGCCTCGTAGTCGTAGTTTTTACACGATTCGCCAGTACCTATACAGTATGCATTGCTCAAGAATATACCTAGGATATCTAGAATACTCTATCATCATCCTAGTAAGCTTTATAAGAACATACGTATCAAATAGCTTTATATAAAAGAATAAAATGAGTATATTGCGATGTAATTAGCGGTCTAACTCGGCTGCTCCGTTGAAAACTCATACCACCTAACATGAGTCTTTCATGCTAGTCGGCTTACACTTTCTGATTCCAGATACATGATGCGATATTATGGATTTAAGTATGTTCTATTTGATTTTATAGCCGCATGATGATTTACATGCTCGTATTTTGGGGATTATGCAGCGAGTCTCCTAGTCACGAAATCTACCTACGGTTTTTATCGCCAGTCAATTCAATCTCCTCCTATTAGGTTATGCCGTGCGTATCCCAACCATGAGTGGTTCATTCATCGCCGTGCTCTGAAGAAATTAAGTAGAAGAAGAGATTTGGATATATAAATTCAAGCATGCCTTCGAATCTTTGATATGCTCTTACGCCAGCTCATTCAAGACAACTATCCTAGATATCGGCAACGTTCGTCATTACATTAAGACAATACCTCCCAACACTACCTCGACCTCACGCAAAAAGCCTTGAACACTATGCGTCTCGTCCAATTTTTCTCGATCCTTTCCCTCGGGCTAGGCGTTCTCGCCCAAACACGCGAATGTTCGACTCGAAACGACTGCCCAGGAAGCAAAGTGTGTCAACGTAGGTGAAATTTATTCACACGAGAACCAACTTAATGACGATATTAGCATGGAATATTCAACTAATGCTCATACAGATAAAACTTGTCAGTATTATGAGAGCTGGATCTGTACTGAGCCAAGCGATCCAGCCTGCAACAATGGAGTCCAAGATGAGTGCTACCATAGCTGTGATACCTAAATAGAACATCGTGCTCGGTATGAATCATATATACCTAGGCTAGGGGTACATATAGACCGAAATGGGAGTGGCTCAGGGACATACTCTGTACCTCGATGCATAAGTACATATACAAGAAGCGACTGGCTTCGTTCATCGACTTTGACAAGACTATCTTTGACGCTTATTATCATTGTAGAAAACCCTCCAAGTCCCGCTTAATACTCTCTGTATGCACCTAGCCTCCAGAATGTCCGTCAAAGAGAATACGGCTGCTTATGATGTTTCTTTGCCTGGTTAAATATAACCTTCTGGAATTCTGCATGAAGGGCCATGACTTTTGGATGCATTGGCGGAATGATTTGACAGACCGCTGTCCCACAGACACCAGTCTCGTGGTCAATAAACCACATACAACTCGGATACCCGCCCCAAAGCACGGTATTCGGTGCGAACCGACCTTCCTGGCTCTCCTTCGCCACAAGGCCCGCGAAACTCCACGTTTTCCTAACTGCCGATGGAATTTGTAGTCCAAGGTACTGTGTCTTCTCAGGTGAGGAGTTGATATCGTCGTTGAGACTTTGCTCCAGCTTTTCGTCGAGCTGTGGGCGAAAAAGCTCCTCGTACATCGCAGGTGATAGGAGTTTGGGGTCTCGCCGAAAGACGGCAGAGAGGAACGTGTAGTATGCCTTTGGAGTCGCGAAGACGCCTGCACCCCCTAAGCAGCCTGACACCCCACCCATCATATCGAGACCCGAAGCGTCTACTGCCGGCGGCTCTCCTTTGTCATTAAGTGTGCTAATATCGGCTACTCTATCTTTCATGCCTTCCTTTGCCCTCGGGAAGAAACTAGCGTCATTTTCAATTCCCAGCGGCGTCCAGATACGCTCAAGCATGAACTCGTCCAGACTAAGGTTAGTCGCAGCTTCGACTGCCAGCCCAGCCCATTCGAAACTCGTACCGTACGAATATCCTGTTCCCGGGGGGTAGACAAGAGGCAACGTAGCTATATGCTCCGTATCTGGGCCTGAGAACGGTTTTTCGCCGCGAGAGGCGCGCCACTTTAAAAGCAAGGGGTTGAACCAGTCATACTCATGACCAGATGTATGCGTAAGTAACATCCTCAGAGTGATGGGGATGGTATTAGGCGTGAGGATAGCAGTGTTCTTGTCATCGTCGAAGCCAGTAATGATACCATATTTCCCAATTCCAGGTAGCAACGGTTTGACGTCTTTATCTAGGTCCAAAGTTCCATCCTGCACGCATTGCAAAACAGCGACAGCGGTCATGAGCTTGGTCATGGAAGCAATGCCGCTAATCGTAGATTCTGTGTAGGGAAGATTACTTCCTTCTTTAAGGCTCGCCTTCCCAAAAGACTTGGAGTATATGATATTTCCTATTAACGAAATCAGCGGTTTGATTCCAACTAGCGCCCCTGAAGTAGTGCGGCGTCTTCGTTATTGAGGTGCCCAGCAAAGTCCCATACCTATAACTAGCCATAAAAAACGTACTTAAGGGGGAACTTTACCATCTCTGTCTCCTGCAAAAAGCGAGACTCCGGGAAGTAGTCCTGAAGCTATAGCATCTTCATATAGTTTATCGATAGTTTGCGTCATGACTGTATTGAAATCCGTTATAAGTTCAAATACGTTATGGTTTCTCGTCTAGGTATACAGCACAACTTAACGGATATCTACGACCGGACACGACAGTTGGGTTACCGAACAAAGGGTGAATTTTCTAGTGAAATTCACAGCGGGGGGATATGAGGGGTCGAGGACGCCAAGCGGATAGAAAATGGGTATATCGTTCGGTTCGGCGATCGGTCAGGGCGGTACTTACATCCGAAAACCATTCCCTTAAAGACTAGTAGATGCGAATACTTACCAAGGATTTATATGCACATGTGCTTATTGAGCACTCAGGCGGGTAGATCCATAGCCCTTTTTGATGGGACTTTCTCGTGGGTATCTGAAAATAGGGGCATAGATCAGGAACTACGAAGAGTTATGTCTAGTCACATTCTCAACGGATGGTAATGATTGATATTATCCTATAAAATATTCTATAAAATATTATTTATCCAAGGTATTTCACTTCAGGAATTCCTTTACCTTTTCTTCCTACCGCTCGAAATACTCCGGAGCCAAACCCTCCAGTTCCGAACTGGCGATGTGCGAACTCGGAAGCCAGGAACCAGTTGGCAACTTTAGACGACGCATATATTTCATTCTGACCCTTTATACCAAAAGGACCTTGTAAATATCCCTTCCGGATCACGCCCTGAGGGCTCACCACATCGACGAGGACCGATGCAGGCCATATAACGCGCACAGCATCCTTAGGGGGACTCCTTGGCTGTTTTGGTAAGAATAGGGGCCAGAAACCGGGTGAGTAGACGGTGTCCAATGGGAATTAATAGTAAAAGGATATTCGTTGCCCCTGAGGGGTTCGGGTGCATTCTTTCGGGTACCAGTGCCCGCATTGTTGAATAAAACGTCGAGTCTTCCACTCGGACCCTCCAACCCCCCAAAGCTGCTGGGTGGCGTTCTCGACGCTTGCGAAATCCGCTACGTCCGGTTGTATGAAATGTAAGCTCCCCGTCTCCACGTCTGCAGTGGGAAAAACTGCGTCCAGATAGCCCCAAGAGACATATTTAGGCATACATAAAACCAAAGGAAGGGTGATATTAAAGGGGCTATTGTATATTATACAGAAAATTGAAATGAGAGGTACTCATCAACCACTTCAAAGGTTGGTTTGTGCGATTTGTAAGGGCCCAATTATATACGGATACCCCTGACTGGGATATATACCAGGGGGTTGACGCCATATCCAAGTGGCTGGGTGGTATGTAATGCGTAATACAGAATCGTACCGAGCTGTGCCATTATGTAGGTAGGCTTAGACACAAAAGAATCTCAGAGGCATGGTTTATCCCGCTCGGAAAATTGAGAAATAACTTTGGGACTACCTGATACGATATATATTACCAAAGATACAGATAGTTCACACTCAGGTATGATTACAAAAATTCATCCACTTAATCCTCCATCAACCGGGAAGCTGGTTCGAGTGATGAATCTACTCTCGTCACCTAGGAGGTAGCTGACCATCGCGGCAACTTCACTCATCGGCAAGAACTCTTTAAACAGCACCGGCCACTCGTCCATATTCAAGCCAGGTGGTCCATTACGCAGTGTGTTCTGCATACCCCCATCTACAAAACCCCTGGAGTGAGCATCGGTTAGTTACTGTCTGCTTCCCGTCGCCTCTGGAGGATGGAAATGATTAAAATCTGGGAGGTGCAACCTACGGGCACACGGCGTTAACCCGGACACGACGGTGTGCGTGCTGAGCGGCGGCGACCTTGGTCAGGCCGATGACGCCGAACTAATAAAGTATCAGCTTCTACTAATATAGTTCATTCGCGCATTGATGGATTAGAGTATTACCTTAGAGCACGAATAAGCCGGCAGGATCGGTATGCCATGGAGCCCAGCATTGCTAGACATGTTTACAACACTACCACCTTCCTCGATCACACGGAGCTGGTACTTGAGGCAGTTGAACATCCCAGTCAGGTTTACGTCGATGACTCGGGTGAAGTTCTCATAGCTCATCTCCGTTAGCGAGGTGAGATCGCCAATGATTCCTATATTGTTGCAACCAGGTTAGCCAATTGCTTAGTTGAAGGAGGAAAAGGAGAGACAGGCCATCTAGCCATATACAAGAACCAGCTTACCGGCATTGTTAACACATCCGTCAATCTTCCCAAATTTCGCCTTCGACTCGGTGACCCATTCCTCAACGGACTTTGGGTCCGAGACGTTTACAAACGACGCTACTATTTGAATATCAGGATAGGCCATGGAGAGACGCTGTGCCTCGAGGTTAAGTTTATCTATCTGGAAATCCGCCAAGGAGAGGAAAGCACCACGAGCTGCTATATAGTCAGCTATAGTCGCCCCGATCCCTTGGGCTGCTCCCGTCAAGAGTATAACCTTTCCTTTGAGAGGCTTTGGGTCCGCCATGGGTAACGATAGAAGTCGAGAATAATAAGCTATCAGGTCATAGAGATAGTAAAAGAAGAGGTTGACAGAGGTCTACGTATAGCGGAAACTACGGGTTTTATAGGCGAATATCCAGGGGTAGACTAGAAAAGCTGGAAGTACTACCCACCCCTTCCAGCCGTGCCGTTGATTTCCGACAAGATCCTGTATACCATACCTACCTACATGAATACCTAGGTAATACGTGAGTTGTTGATGGTGCGTCCAATAAAGTGTACTTGGTTCTACAATAGACATCATTTTCAGCTATATAACTGATTAATAAAAACAACTAAAATTTATTAAATTAATAAATATTTTATATAAATATTTTTAGTATTTAGATGTTATAATTTCTAAGGAAATTTATTAAGTTAAGTAGGTATATATATGCAGCTGGGCTATCACACATCACACATCACACCTCTGTTGGGGACGCGTTTAAGTGATCTCGATAGACCTAAACCATTGGCAGATTACGACTGATCTTTTGCTCTTACGGGATCAAGATCTGTAGTATATCATGTATCAGAGATGTTACTTACTGGACGTAACGTGATGGAGACGAATTCACTCCAACTACTCATACCACAAATGGAAGTATCCCTCGTTTCCCCACGTCATCATAGCCATCATGTGTCAATGAGACCTACACAGACTGGAACTTGTAACTTATAGTTATACAAAAGCAAAAAAAAAAAAAGAAAAAAAGAAAAAAAGAAAAAAGGAAATGGCTGAATTCGAACGGATGATGAAATAGGGTGAATCGAGCGTTAATATGAAGATGCGCACATATTGACGTATCCTAAAATCACAAGTAACCAATACGATGACCACACGGGACAGACACTGATGTGTAATATACCACTACTCCTCTGTCTTACCTCGGCTGTGCGTCGGCTAGGGACCTTCGAGGATGAGAGCTCGTATTCAACCTGCTTCCGACGCCGGACACGGAGTTTGAGACGTAGTGCAGTGAAACAGGTTGCCCATAGACTTGATTCAGAAAGGACTACTCCGGAGCCAAAGTATGATGGGCAAGATGAGCATCAGATTCGTTAGTTCTAACAATATACGATATACGATATACGATATACGATAACTATGTCGTGCTTGGATACTCGAGCCGATTGCTCGCTTTTCAACAAGCTTCGCTCAAAAAGCTTCGCTGTATAATGCTAATAATACCTTGATACACACATGTCCAGCATGCTCAACATGTTACTCCGCACGAAACCTCCCAAGCAATTCCCGTTCGACCTTAGTCTTCAACCCCCTCCCTCCCCCTATTCTTTCCCAGCCGGCCCCTTCTGCCTCGCGTTCGCTAACACTCTAGTCTTGCCGACAACAGAAAATCCATGTGTCTGGCAACACGTTCGGCGATGTTCCCGTTTGCCATGACCTCCTGCGAGCGTTCGCAATCCACGAGGAGAACCATCGCGTCTTGGATGCGTCTCCGCCAGAATTCCCAGCGATGCATCGTCAAGCCAGGGGGTGGATGCCTAGCGCCGTAGGTTTTCTAAAGCTCGAGTTCGTACAGCTTCCCATGGTAGAGAGTCGATCGGGGGTTTCCTGTTTGGTAGCCATTCCTTATTTGCAGCAACAGCTTCTCCCCGCAACAAATAACCCACTGCGCGACGGAGTTGAAAAGCCAGTCGCAGTGCTGGGCGTTGTTCCAGCTTGTTTCTAACGCGTCACGCATTGCGGACACGAAAAATATAGGGTCGTCGATTACGTTAAGGAAGTACAGGCTCGAGGCAAAGTAGTGGAAGTGATAGTTTAAGATGGCGTGCTCACTCCGGCGAGGTTTAACTCCTCGACTGTCTAAAAAAAAAAATAATAATAAAATATTTAGCCCACTCCTCCCTTATAAGCTGTGTGCCTAAGGTATGGGCGTGCTTTTAGACATGATATTGCCGCTCACCATAAGCAAAGATAAGACCCCATGTAACTTCTTTCTGTGATAACGGCGGCGGCCTGTTTAGTGGCGGGTGTAGATTCACGGCACCGTTGAGTAGGTCGAATATGACGGCAAATGGGCTCCAAGCGCCGTCAGGGAAAGAGCTCGTGGAAATTTGTATCATGATGCCTTGAAATAAAACCTGATTTATAACGAGGTCTATTTTTAATATCGGCCTAATGCTTGACACGAGAATCGAGAAAGTGTCGAGGTCTTTTTTGTTTACGTATCGATGATGCTGTATAATATTTGTAACGAAATAGAATAATAATTGGCCCGCGACGAATTCTCGATCATATAGATACCATTTCGCTTTTTTTCTAATAAAGATATGATCGGGTTTTTCAAACGAGAGGGAGAAGTGTTCAGTCATATCGATATACTGATAAATAGGGTATTGGCAATATCGTAAGATCGTAGAGTAGAGCCGGCATTGGCGGTTATAAACAAGCCGTACGGAATCTAGACAGAAGCAATATATCATCATATCGTACGTATAACAGTCCCTGTCCCGTGCTCCTTCTCAAAGTAAAGCCGCTGCCAACTCGGGTCATCCCTACATGGAAGACTGGACAATAAAATAAGGAACTGCAAGGCCGTCCCCAAGCTTTGATAGCGAGTACAAGAACGCTACTTGCCTTGGTTACCCGAACACGCGGTAGATATTTCCCCAAAGGAGGCAACGCATAATCTTGGACCTGGGATAGGGCAACAGGCACGATAGCCTGACTCGAACTTGAAATTTTTGAATTTTTATTGAATTATTCGTCAAATTCATGCATCAAGTGGAGGGCTTTCCCCTCAGATGTCTTCATAACGGTCCAAAGAGACCGACAGGACGTAATTCACATGTAGACATCTCTCCTTCAATTCACCTTCCCATGTATGGTACATCCGTGCTGCTTGTCCCATATCGTACATGCACTGTAATCCGCTCTATAGCTCGACGAATACACATTTATATCCTAAATCGGACGTTAGCCTTGTTTCTGATACGTAGACGGTTGGCCAAAGTCGAATTGTAGGGTATCTCACGGTGGAAGAAGATATTCGCTCCAGGGACTAGCCAGAAAAGCTACCGCGGCCTAGGATATATTAGTTTCCGATTCTTACAAGTGAAGGTGATATGCCAGGAGATATGCCAGGAGATATATCGCAAGGAAACATACGCCAAAAATTGCTACGCTGCGTACAACAGAAGCATTTTCGGGAGATGTGAAAGCTTCGTAAGTAGAACCAATGACGCCCTTGTTGGAACGGCCACCGACTCTCTTTGGTGGCATAATAACGGAGTATATATCTAGTATATACGTGATAAGAGTAGATGTGCGCAACGTTGAATTAGGGAGTCTGGTCGTCTATCGATGATGTTATGATGTCGAATAAAAGGAAATAAAAGGAAATAAAAAAAAAATAAAAAATAAAAAAATATGGAGAATAAATTCAAGGCCGAATAAAATCCAAGCCACATGTACATACATTAGTATAACTATCAGCTTATCTATCATGGCTCATGCGCAGCTGACAGGCCAATGTCGTCACAAGGCTGAAGGCGATTACTTAACTTTCCCATTTCCCATTTCCCATTTCCCATCTTCCGTTTTCGCATATTCGCATTCATCCATAACGGATACCTTCACATATCCGTCTCCATGCGCGCAATACAATACTCAAATAATATAGTCTATACTCCAAGCACAACTCTTGAGAATGGTTGAAACACCTAGCTCGGCTTACGGAAATGCCGGCGGCTTCCTACCGAACAGTCGCACCTCGTTACCTTCGCCCGCTCCCAGTACAGCTTCCAATCGAGCGGCCGCGCGCCTCCCGCACCCACGATCAAAACCTTTAGCTCGAGGTTCGAGGAAAGAGGATTATGCTAGGAATTACGTGTCCGACCGACTGTTACATATCTCGCGCCGATACGTCAAGAAGCATGGTATCCCGGATCCCGCCGACGAGGTCAAGGGCTATAATGACATAGATGAACTGTGCAAAGATCTCGAAGAGGTTGTTGACGTACTCTGGTTTTCGGGAACTCGTACGTTACGTCTCCGTTCCAATCTCCCCCAATACCTACGTTTCGGCAGTTTTCATTGACAGACATTCTAGCCAGTCTTCAAATACCGTACCTTTTAAACGTCGCGCTCGCCTTTAACACTTATTTACCATCCTTTCCCCCGTCACCGATACCTACATTCGCGCTCTTGAAGAAACTTGACCACTGTTTCGCAAGTCTTATAGTAGGCCGCGATATTAAATCACGGGATCCATTGCCGGGATTTCAAGGTGGCGAAAAGGGATTAACGAGAACTGATATGGTACGATGCAAAAGCCTCGCCGACGAAACGCGCATGCTAGTCGCAATGATTATGAGCAACGAGCTAGACGTCGGAGCATACACAGACGACAGCGATGATGATAATGGAACCGCGAAGCCACTTACGAGACAAAATATCGCCGTTTCATTATCTACCGGCTTGGTACAGACGCCTATTCCGCATAACAGTAATAAAGAGCCCGAAGTCAAGTCTAAAGATATTATAGACTTTGAAAACGACTCGGATTTAAGCGATGTTGAAGAACTGCGTCATGCTATACCCAAACGCAAATCCAGCACCGCCGGTTTAGAAGAGGAAGGATTAGAAGATAAAAAAAGGGTAAAGGTTGAGGAAGGACGGCGAAGCCCGATGCTTAGCGACGCGGCGCCGGTGGCTCAGAGTCCGGTTTCGAAACTTGATGGACCAGGTCCACATCAAGCCGACGGCAAGTTCCATTGGATGATAGACGACGACGACGACGACGATGATGATGATGAAGACTCGGATGACGAAGCGGCCTCGACTATAAGAACTACTGCTGTTAATACTCCCTCCGCTCCTCTATCAGTGACGCAGACAGCTCCCGATATCGAAATGGATATAGGCGAGTTAAGTGAGGGTTCAGATGAGGAAGCAGAGGAGTTCCGCCTAAACGTAGGTCAAGTATACGAAAAAACGCTCGTGGAGCTCGGCAAATCTCTAGGCGAGTCTATAGCAGATGACTAGGAGAACATCTAGATTAAGACATTCCCAAAGACTTCAAGGCGTACGTTTCCACCGCGCCAGCAACCATTTCCCCTTTCCACGTGGAAATCCGATCTATCACTGTCCACGGAAACTATACCTAAAGAAGACGGCTTGTAAATAGTATGGGAGTCTTAGCTCTACTACAATAAACCAAAAGTCAGCAATAAATACATAGGTAATCACGATAAGTTATTAAGTCAATTCAAATCATGTCCAAATGTCCCGCAAAAGAGGCAAACACGTATTTGAACAGGTATCATTAATTCCTGATTATAACCAAGTAAAATAAAATAAAAATAAAAATAAAAATAAGAGAGCGCTGGCTACTACTGGTGCTGCTGCTGCTGCGGAATAGCTTCTTGAGAACCTCGCAGGTAAGCGAATGCTTCTAAAGGAAATTGACGATAAAGCGATACACCACAACTAAATAGCAACCGCGGCGACGATACCAATTCCGCTCTAATAAATACACCGAGACAACCCGCACAATAAACCCTAACTACACCGAATCCACGAACCTTCTACTCACGCCCGTGTCGCAAGGTGTAGATAGTATGTATAGCCAAGCTGGATCTCCCGGAACAACATTTGCCTCCCACGCCTACCCCCTTTTGTTTGTAGTGCTCCCAGATTCGATAAATAGAATATCAGTTGGCGAAACAAGTATTCCGTTGTTTGTCTGTTCGTTTCTAGTATGCAGAGGCGAGAAAGTGATTTTTAGTAAGTTGAGATAACCTACGCCCTCCACCTAGGTAGAAACGACTCGGATATACATATCAATAAGAGCTCGTCGCCTCACACCACGATTGCAAGATCGAATATAGCAGTAGGCGAAAGGGATGTCCTATCGTAAGATTAGGCCAACTCCAAGCCCGTATGTGCTCGGATGAGTTTCGTTGCCTGACTGAACCGCTCATGTAAAGATAAAAAACCAAGTCAATGTAGACAAGAAAATACTAGCGAACCGGACGGCAGCAGGTGATTGAGGTACAAATCCTCCAAAAGAGTACCAGAATCAATCCTAGGTTCCCAAGATTAAGGCGCCTCTCACCAGAATCTCGCTAGTTTCGGAGACGAAGCAACCGAAAAGACAGCGGAATAAGAAGATGTGCCATACGAGCGGTATAACGAAACAACTAAAAACAATAAGTATGGTATGGTAGTCTAAGAGGAGAAAAATCAACAGGCTTTTCAGTAGTCGTGTTTCGTGTCTGGTCCGCTGAGTTCGAATATCCGTCAGACCATGGCCATAGTCCAGATGCGAGCTTAAACAACCGATGAACGCCATGACATGCCCAAGTTAACCCAAACGTAGAGATGCTAAAGGATATCACTTCACACCGGCGAACTCAAGGACGCACTCTTACTCCGCCCCAATCTCCCCGGGCCCTTCCATAAAGTTTGCATTAAAATCAAAGTCTCCGGCACCATCATTATTGTCGTGCAGGAAAGAATCAAAATCAAAATCCTGTAATACATCGCCAGTCTGCATAGGGTCTGCGAATCCCATGTTGAAGTCCTATATGATGTTTAGTGAAAATGCACCACTAGAATAAATTTTCAAGGTAGCTCACCATCCCACTATTAGCATCTATACTAAACGCGTTCATTTGGGCCGGGTCTGGATGGGCCTGCGGTGCGGCAACTGGCGCAGGAGCAGGTGGGGGAGCCGATACGGGCGCATTAGCTGCTGGCTGAGCACCCACAGGCTGGCCGTTCTTATTGAAACTTGTCGAGGTGACTGGGGTAACAGGAGTGGGCGGCTCCGGCTCCTGAGTAGCTTCTGAGGCAGGCGTCGCACCCGCTGGCGGATTTGCCTTCTTCTGGGCGGCGGCCTAGAGAAACAATTAGTCAGGTACTATTAAGGCATGACATTTGTTTTCCCTGTGTATTATACTATATAGAAAAGCCATATGTGCGCCTACCTTGCTCTTAGCATTTTTAGTATCTTTCTTTTTAGGTGCGGCCTTATTGGATTGTTGAGGTGTAGGCGGGGCCGCATTGTTCTGTTGCGGCGATGCCGTTTGACGACCTGCACCAGCGTTGTTGACTGGCGGGGGGGCCGAAGGGGGTGGCATAGACCGTTGTTGTGGTGTGCCCTGAACTTGTCCTTGGGGCCCTTGAGGTCCCTGAGGTCCCTGAGGCGCCATCGCATTTCCATTTGGACCTTGCCACTGCATTGGGGGACCACCTTGAGCACCCTGCTGCGGCCTCATCATCTGCGGATTCATCTGACCGTTAAATGGCTGGCCGGGGTGCGAACTCGGGGGTCGCATGGCTCCACCATTGATTTGCGCAGCCACCATATTCGAATCCATTCCATTCATGTTCTTGAAGAAATGACCCTGCATATTCGGGTCCATACCATTTTGCACAAAATTCATCTGGTTTGGCGAACCTCTTGATTGAGCGCCGTCTGTTAATGGCGATGGAATGTTAGCGGAATTCATCTGTGGTGTGTTGCGCTTCATTTGATCTGTTGGATTAGGCGAAGCTCCTGTGCGAGCTCCTTGAGCAGATGGGTCTTGGAAAGTCTGTCCATTGGGACCAGGGCCACCCGGTGCGCCGGGACCGCCGGGGCCAGCTCCATCCGTTCTAGCTATGCCGCCCATGCTATCTTGTTCCTGTCTAGCCATCATGAGCCGTTTTTTATTCTGCTGTTCTAGCAACATTAATTGCATCTGATAATCCTGTAGGGCATGGTTACTACCACCCGCTCCCTGGGCGCCACCCGGAGCACCGGGCCTCACTACTCCGGCGGGGCCGCCCATCCCCTCTGCGTTATAGAGTGCCGTAATTGCAACGTCATTAGGACCACCCTGCATCATGGGTGATTGGCCCTGCGGACCACCAGCATTTGGCATCTGCTTGTTGGTTATTTGCTGGCCGTGATGTTGTTGTAAATTTTGCGAGTAGGTCTGAATAGACTTCGCCTGAGTTTGAGGCGGCTGGTTTTGGAAATTCTGAAGCTGTTCAGCGGATAAATTAGCTGGGTTGATGCCGTTTGTTGAAAGCATATGCTGAGCTATAGCAGCATTTCTGGGTCCGTTGCCTACTTGTTGCCCTGGCATTCCTTGCTGTAGTCGTTGTCCATTAGGCATCATGCCTCCCTGTTGAGGGTTAAAAGGTCCCGACGCGTCTAGGCGTGGTCTCTTACTCGGCGACGGTGCGTTCTCGGCTTGGCCGGGAGAACCCGGTCGGTTTTGATTTCCGTCCATATTCGACCCGTCACGCTGCATCTGATTCTGTTTCGCTTGTTGTAGCATGTGCATGGCCTGGGGACTACAACTTGGTGTCAGCAAGTAGCTAGTAATTTATTTCATGCAATCTCCTGACGTACTTATTTTGGTTATTGGCCATGGCAGTCCTAGCTAGGTTTTGCTGCTTGGTATTAACCTGCATCCCATTGGGCATTCCCATCATGCGATTTTGGCCGTAGATATCCTGTCTCATGCCTCGTAGTATTGCTTGTTGCTCCGTCTGTCTCTGGCGGTTTTGTTGCTGGAGCAGTTAGCCTCGCCGTTCTTTTCAAATGGTTCTACGAAACACTTACTTGGGTATGGCCAACATATTGGCTTACTTGAGGGCTGATGCCAGGCTTATTGCGTTGAGCGTAAAGCATGTCCCAAAATAAGCAAAACCACTCGTACAAAAAGCTGTTTTCGGCGGCCTGAGGGACATTCGGTTGAGGCAGATCCGAAGGCCGCTTCGGGTCTATATCATCCTTACTATCAGTATCCATAGGATCGTCGCCTACACCATTACCCAGTACATTGCCATTCTCGTCGCGGCGACGGCCGGGGCTCTCTTTGATAACGTTGAGCGTCTGTTCGCTCTTGAGCATTTGACGCGCGCAGTCATACATGCCTTCCCGGAGAAAGTAGTCATAGATATATGTGTTGAGGACCGTCCGGTTATTCCCTTGATTTTGGACTTGCTGCTGTGCTGCTAGCGTATTTGGTATCATTGGCGATGGGCCGCCAACGGGGCCGGCCAAGGGAATATTGGCCATATTCATGCTATTCATTAGTCAGTTTGTGGACAGACAAACGTCTGTCAGAGCCCGCGATATCCAGTCACAAAGATAAGCTATCACCAGACAAATGCGCGTGCGTGTCGCGGTAACGGGGGCCGATTCTCGCGACCGTGAGGCTCGATTCTTGCTCTTGTAGGCCGTGCTATGATGGTGGGATGAGTCAATCAACTGTATCGGGCACTCTTATCTTGGTCAGCGACGATGGGAAAAGCCGCCTAATAAGACAGAAACGAGTGCGCGTACTGGTAATAAATTGATTGAACAAGTCAGTGCGTAATGTCTGTCGATACGTTTCGAGAAAGGTATCTTAATATTGAATTTCGTCGTTCTTTTGCTAGACAGAAAATACTGATCAAGCAAGAATTTGAATCCTCTGAATACGCAAAAGGAGCGAAGAGGATGCGACCAGGTACGCGAGTACCTAAGGTGCCTTTGGTATACGAAGGCCAGAAATGAAAAAAACCGCGAATGAAACGGAAGGAAATGTTGGTATAAAGTATCGCGGGTGGCGGGAGTGTTAATAAGCAAGAAAAAAGACCAGTAGATGAGAAAAGTGAAGGTTGTAGATGTGTGTCGGATTTTTTTCTGGTGCGACGGCGGTGATGGCGAAGATGAGTTAGTTTGTCAGTCGATTTTCGGTCGGGTGGTATGGGCGTGGTGGTCTGGTCGTGGCGGTGGTAGGTGCTGATAATAGTGGTCGTTATTGGGGGCTGGTGCTTAGTTTATAGCGAATGAGAGAGGGCGCCGGAGGGATTGACAGCTAATGGTTTTTTTTCTTTCGTCTTTTGGTCCCTTGAAAAAAAAACCCGAAAAAACCGAGAGAAAAAAAAACTCTCTTCTAGTGAACTCTTTTTTTGTATTATCTCCTTAAACGATAAACCAAATGACCTTAAATCTCGTTTCGAACGCGACAGATCAAAAAAGAATAAGGAGATGAGATAGAAAGACTGAGAGTAAAGGTCGTCGAAGCAAGATGAGATTTTGCGAGGATGGCTCGGGTCTTGGATCGATAGCCAACAGGATGGGAACTATGTTAGACCAGGGTGAGTAAAAAAGATGGGTAAGGTGCCTTTTTAGGTACAATAACAGCTTTAGGACAGCCCGGACAGCCTGACAGCTTAGGGATAGGTAAATACTGTATATGTAGAAAAAAGAATTTAAAAGGCTGCACTGTGTGCTTTTTTTTTTTTTAATTGATTGTATGCCGGTCTGCTGCTGGTTCTGCTGTATTGTCCGTCCTTGGGGATGGGGGCTGAAAGGCGCCTCACTCGCCTGCGTCCAGCACTTTTGGCAGCACTATTGCAGTGCAAATGATTCTACTCCTGTCGCGCGTACTCTCTTGTTTCTGATGCTTTAATACCTGTCCAGCCCCTTAAAGATGACAAATTCTCGTGTATCCTTTCAACGCGAGATTGTAGTGCTTCTGTGGTGTAGGAGAGAGCGCTAGCTTTCCTTTCACGACGAGAAGCCAATTATTAGGCGAATTCGAAATCGCGCACGGTGAATGCGACCCTGCAGACATTCAAAAGACTAACCGTAGGCAATATCCAGAGATGCATAGGCACGCAAACAAAAAATAAACCCCTCCGAGTTAGAATTATGAGAGTATTGTTGCTGTATTGGTGGAATATTGGAAAAGAAGGGGGAAAGGGTTAGAAGAATTAAAAAGGATATAATTCTACGGAATCTGGGCCGAGAGCAGGCAAAGAGATATTTAAATAGTTGCGGGAAATTTGATGGCGAATGTATAGTTGTTAGTAGCTATGGTTATGGTTGTGTGAGAAAGGTTAAGGTACCAGAGCGTAGTAGACTGTATATTAAAGGTTAGAGGCTAGGTAAGGTAAAAAAAATAAAAATAAAAAGAGGTAGGCACGTAAAGTAAGCTTTGGTTAGTATGGTGCACGGAGGGAATATGCTAAAGTAAATGCTAAGGTAAGGGACCCCCCTTCTCTCTGTGTGATTTTGGGCTCTTGGGGGTGATGAGGCGGAGGGAAAGATAAGACAGAAAGAAAACGCACAAGGCTCCTCTTTGCAACACCCACAACGCGGTAGTGCAAAGAAGCGTGGTGCAAAAAGTCTGCGTAGAGTAGGTAAAGGTAGAGAGCGTAAAGAGCAGTTGCGAGGAGCTTGCAGAACGGGGGGACTGGGGGGAATCGAAAAGTATGGGTTGAGACAGACGCGATGGAAAACCTTATGGGTCAGAGGTCCGATTTAGGCGCATATCTGAGAACGGAAGTAAGTACTAATTTAATAACCTTTTATAAGGACAATAAGGTTGATAAGCGGGGATTGAACAACACCCTTGATGTATCTTTCAGCGTATATTCCAGAACGCCTTCCCAAAATTAATCTTGGCATCCTTCATGTCAATTTTGCAGCTCTAACAAGCATCGACCCTGATGTACATTAATATACATCACCTACGTGGTGATTTACATATATGGATAAAAACCCATCCAAGTGCCTGCGATATACACTACCTATACACTATTATCAGCCATAAGCTTTAAATATCGGGCTCCCAATATTCAAAGCCGATTAAATTTAATATATTTACAAGTCCTCGTAACTGGATTATAATGAAACAATAGTGTATAATTTGACTTTTTGAAGAAACAACCAACCTTCTCAAAGCGAGAATCTTATTACATACATGTACATACCTCCGTACTTGAGGTATGTGCACGTAAGTAGTAGTAATAAGAACCAATCTACCAATTCGATAAGTTGCCCAGGTGGATCTAATCCTTGTCTATATTCGTTTCTCTACATTATGACGAAGCCATAGGTTAAGATCAACTTCACCTTCTTCTTTCTTCTTCATAACGGATCGAAATAATGATTTGATATATTAGTTTTGCCAATCCCGGCCCGTTTATCAAGTTTACATGATTTCGCCGCAGAGCTCCTAGGCGAATTGACGAGAATATCTAGCAAATAGATAGTCAAGAAGAAGAAGAAGAAGAAGAAAAAGAAGAAAAAAGACTTTACTGAAATACTTATCACCCCACCCATCCCGTGATCACGAATGGGTGATATGCTAAGTACGCACCCACATACTACAGTAAGGGAAGATATGTGTCCATACACGTGTCTGTATTGACGCCATATATAATAATAGATATTTGGTATTAGAATATATTTTATCATCTTGCTTTAACTTTTCCATTATTAAGTTACAAATGTTCAAACTAATATCTCAAATAAATCCATGATGGTGATCTACACATGTAAGTAGGGGAACGGATGATGTTTATCCGTCATCATCGTTGATGGACATGAAGGATGAGGAGGGATGAGATCACGACACATATTTAGCAAAATAAACCTCCTCAGCAGCTAGGCGTGCATATAAAAAACAAAGTACCTAACTTACAACTAGCCTTTTTAAATTCGAATAACTAAATAACCTATATGTTGATAGGTTATAAACTTCTTAACTCTTATCTTTTGTCTTATTAGTACCTGGTAAGACGATGCCTTAAAAGTTAAATAATTAAACTTTTAATATGTAAATTTTCGAAGGTACATGGAGTTTGAATATCTGTTATTTTTCTACGGTTAGGTGCCTAACGTTTAACAATGAACATGGTGGTTGACACGTTCACTCCTCGAGCCGCTTATCACTTACGTTAGTCCTATATATTTCGGGTCTCTCGAAACCCTTGCCACGTCGCCTTGCTTACCTAGGCAAAGCTGTAGCCTCATGTGGCAGAGGAGCGTCATCAGTAGTCTATTAAACTGTGTTAAACGATGTTACCTTGAAACCGAGGCCAGGAAAATAGATCTAACACAACTAATAAATATTGAATAGAGTATTATATGAATATAACCATTAGCCACCTAGGAAGTACCCAAGCATCTAAAATCATTCGACACAATACTTCCAAATATATTGCAAAGAGGACAAGATATGGTTATCTTGATGTGCTGTAATAGAACTATATGAAAGACTACCTTCCAGTCCTAGTACGATTCAGTTTAATCAAGACAACAACAAGTTGATATATTTACCATTTTACCTAAGCACATAAACACATAAGGCATTACTAAGTAATGCCTCCCATAGTTATGCCACACTAACAATGATCCAGTGGACCTCGTGGATGCAGGTACAGTTGCACTCCGTGTAAGTAAGTACTGAATGCGCAGGATAGAAAATTTTCCGATGGCGCTTTCGTACTGCTGGATGACTAAATATCCGTATTATCATTGTATGTATAGGAATTGAAAGGAGAGCGTAAAATAATAAATAAATAAACAATTTGAATATAAAAACCAAAATTTTTCCCGATTTTCTTCTGATAGGGGCTTGAGAGTGTAGTTTTCTGAGTTGATAGGTTGCAAGGATCTTCGAGTGGACGAGCCCATTGATGTAAGTCCGTCTGTAAAATATGCCGGAAGATCACTGCAGGAAACGATGGGGGCATGATGGGTCCAATGGATTCCATAGGTCCAAAAAGGTTACCCCCGACTTTTTTTTTTTTTTTTTTTCTTCTCACACCAGGTATGTTCTTTTTAATCCGAGCACCCAGTACCAGACCCAAGAAACCCGAGACGGAGGGAGCCCTGGTCCCCCACGACGCCTCCCGCATCCCTCTCCACGACTTCCTCAATCCCCGGAAGTTCAAGTGGATCGACCTAATAGTAGAAAACCCGGGCCCCGTTTCGATCGAGACAATGGATATACTATATAGTATTGTATATAACCCTTATCGTTGGCCTATCATAGCTATGCTACTGTCTAATCTATTCGAAGCAGAATATTCATCCAGTAAATCGCGTTTCGCTGCCTTCAATGACAATGAATGACCATCCCAAGTATAAAAATACTCTACTTCGGAGTAGACGACGTGTTTACCAGTTCGGTGATGATTATGAATACGAGAAATTTCCTTGAGCGTGTATGATAGGCCATATAAGTGCACCTAGGATGAAGAGACCGAGATATCCCGACACCCCCCGGACCGATGTCGTCCTATACTGCTAAGAATCTTCTCTAGCCGGCATCGTATCATCAAGGTAAGTAACGCCTATCAGAGCCGCAACGTCAGACCGTTGGAAGATCTAGATCTACTAAGGTTAGACCCTTAATATCTAGCCCATATATAAATACATACCCTTGGCAAATACCTATTAATCATCCTCTGGCGGCAACTCATCATCGATATATCGGATTAGAGATATCCTCATCTCGGTGGTATCATTCCCCCGCAGCACGTCGCTAATAAAATGCGCCTCAACCTGCATCTGTACCATCTCGAGAGCTCCCCTTAAAACGCCGCAGAATATATTTGAATACCATAACTCGTCTTGTGCTCGGCCATCATCAGGAAGCTCGACAAAATCAGCCAGAGGATTTTCCTCGAAGACGAGCGAGAATTGCTTGCTGTCGCTTGTCCAGTTTGTCACGGTCGGTGTAATGTTGAGAAATATCTTGAACCCGACCTATATGAATGGATTATGCAAGTTAGTCTAGGACATGTATCGTATATACGCTATAGGAATTGTTTGGCCCGAAGACTTACCTTCGCGATCATGTCTGCTGTCTCTCGAAAATTAGAACACCGCCTCATAGTATTAGATTTAGCTAGGTAGTCCTCGATCAATCGAAGGCCAATATTGTAGCCCATCCTATCTAGTTGCTTATTGACTTCGACGTAATCACCCTCAAAGTCTTTACATAGCTGAGCGACTATGGTACCATAAGTCAAGGTGACAAGCTCGGCATTGACTTTATCGATGCGACCCCTTATTGTAGCGGAATATTAGAATGAAGTCTTGGAAAGTGTGGCCCTCAACTTACTTCCAGATCCTATTGTCTGTTAGAAGAGATGATACGAGGCGGAGTAAATGTTCCTCACTTACTCTTCGCCTACGCGGGCAGCTTTGTTGGCTGACATGCTCGATCGGCGAGCTCAAGTTGAGCTCATTTAGGTCATGGGATTGTCGGTTCGTACGTCCTTTGATTATCAACCAGGGGGATCCTGTAATTTTCGGCTCGTGAGGGCGCGTATGTATTATTTATTATCGTCTTTGGTAGGTAGTGAATAGTACGGTGAAGCGAAGATAATAAAGTTTCGTTGATAGGTAATGTAGGTAGATTAATCGGTAGGGTCTGGGGGGCGTAAACCAATGATAAAAGTTCCGACGCAGCTACGTAACGACCCCAATCTTAGTAAGGTACCTAACGTGATTGAGTCCCGCTGTCCTGTCCCTTCAGCTAAGGAAAATCGCTTTTCCGCTAGAACAAACAAACAGGTAGGAGGAGGTACCTACATACTTAGGTAAGTGCCGCCTGAAGAGCCTCCAGATACTAAAAGAGACTCCACCAGCTGCACAAGGAGCTACCTACATTTATGTATGTAGGTACTTGGGTACTTGGAGCTCTTAGTTCCATCCAGCCCTGGATAACAGGTAATAGGTACTAACCACCTACCTAGGTAGCTTAAGATTTGCTATCGGATGGAGACGCGCAGAGCCGCGCCCAATCAACTTATAAAGTCAACCTACGGATCTATACAACAATCTTCGAGTTTCACAACCCATTTGCGATACATACTATAACCCCCCCCCCCAAAAAGAGGCTGTACTTTTCTCTAAACTAAGATCCTATCTTTTAAAAATGTCCGCCGAAAAACGACCTGCGCCTGAGGAACCGGGCGCTGGCCAATTGGTTGTTAAAAGACAAAAGCCAGGGACAAGTACTGCGCTCTCTCGACGAGATGGTGTTCCCGGGAGTAATGCGCTGGTGCAATCCGTATGTCTATCTACTACGCGTACCAAAAAAAAATGAAGGAATGTAGACGCAGCGCTGACACTATGATTTAGGGTCCTCGAACGAGTAACCTAGAAGCGCCGTTGATGGAACTTACGGGACATTCCGGAGAGATCTTTTCAGCAAAATTTAATCCTACGGGAGGGTTGATTGCCTCAGGGTCGATGGACCGAAGCATATGTAGGCTGTTTTTTTTTTTTTTTTTTTTTTTACTCCGCCTTTGAGTTTCGCTAATTGAGATAGTGCTCTGGAATTCTTCCGGCGCATGCGAGAACTACGGTATATTGACGGGTCATCGGGGTGCGGTCTTGGATTTACAGTGGTCTCGGGACTCCGAAATTCTATATTCGGCCTCGGCCGATATGCACCTTGCTAGCTGGGATTTAACATCGGGGACGAGAATACGACGATATATTGGGCACGAGGAAATTATAAACAGCATGGATACAAGCAAACGTGGCGAAGAACTCCTAATTAGTGGGAGTGACGATGGTACTATAGGCCTATGGGATCCTCGATCGAAGAACGCAGCCGATTTTATCGAAACCGACTTTCCCATTACAGCTGTGGCAGTCGCAGAGGCGGGCAACGAAATTTTCTCTGGTGGTATCGACAACGATATAAAGGTCTGGGACATGCGCAAGAAGGCTGTCGTCTACTCCATGTTAGGCCATAATGATACAGTGACCAGCTTGCGCGTCTCGCCGGACTCTCAATCACTACTCTCTTATTCACACGATTCAACTGCGAAGACTTGGGATATAAGACCATTCGCACCCACCGAGCGACACATTCGTACATTCGATGGAGCACAGGTGGGAGTCGAAAAAAACCTGACAAAAGCTAGCTGGGATAAATTAGGCAAGAAGATTGCCGTGGGTGCTGGCGATGGGACGGTATTGATATGGTCAAACGACACCGGCAAGCTTCTTTATAAATTACCAGGCCATAAGGGAGCAGTTAACTGCGCCGAATTTACCCCCGGCGAGGAGCCTGTCAGTAAGTGAATCCCCAACCCAAGCGCCACTCGATTCCCTTAGCTAACACCTGATTAGTTTTGTCTGCATCGTCTGATCGTAGAATGTTGCTTGGCGAGCTTAGATGAAAGCCCTGGCTCTTATTTAGAGTAGGGGATAATGACCGATCTGTTGTCCTAAGTGTAAACCATGCGGCCACCCTTTTGTGGTTTTATACGAACCCTATGCTTCGGTTTCTATCATTTCGGCCGAGGCTCTAATTCAGGTTGTCGCGGAATCTCTCGGTTTAAGATTATTGCTTATTTAATAATACTAGCAAGGGTTTATCAACAATTTCGCCAGCAATCTGCTTCGAAATAATGAACCAGTTTGCGTGTTCAACCGGCTATCTGAGGGATATAAAGGCTGTGTTGAATTGGACTGGAACCATGTTTACCGGGCACTGAGGGTTGATTAGCAGCTAGGTAAAAATAGCTTCGAGGACGATTAACCCTCCATTAGTCTACACTACCGCACGAATAGTAACTTTAAATATTACATTAACAGACGCTCATATTGACCTCTTCTGCTTTATAATTACTTGGATAACGATCTATCCATTCCAGATACGGGCAAGAAGAAGAAGAAGAAGAAGAAAAGAGGTAATTCTTTCTGTTTATTAGGTAGGTGAGCGGTCCGTTGATCCAAATGGCCTCTAAGGTAACAGCGGGATGTATGGACGTCAACTTTGATATGGGCATACGTCTTAGGGTAAGGACATCAAGTACGAGATACATGGAATACATGGAATAACGCGATGTCGTGTATGGATGCACTCGTATTTCTTGGACCCACTCTTACGATGTATACGCTGTTGCTTCATTGGGTGGTACGTACTGGATTCCGAAACAATGGTCGCGATAATGCCCCTGCGTCTGGGTTTCATCTCAAGCAGCCTCAGCGCCTGCAGTCGCAGTTAAAGAATTAAAGAACGGACCCTCAAGTGGTACCTAGGTACGTAGTAGAATCCCTGACATGGGGGTTACGCGGCGATAAAGGGGAAATTTGATTGGTCAGTTCCATCTTTCAATCTTCTTCCCAATTGCCAAAATTCTACCAAATAGACAATATTACTACTTCAGTCATCTACCAGGTGTCTACTTCAGCACTAACTAGCTGTTTTGCATGCCTGGTATATACTTGATTTATTCCTCTATACTTCGCCGTACCGTATTAACGGTCCGTTAAGAGGGTTGCATCCTTCTGGTTACCGGGCGTATGCAGATGAGACCGCCAATGCTTTGGAGACGCTCGCTTGTTCTAGCTGTCTCTCAAGCGCTGTGACGTTTGCATCTTCCTTTTCCTATTCCTTGCTTCTCTCCCTCACAGCTCTCACCCTCGCTCTCTGTTCCCCCCTCTCTTCCCCCTCGTTCCGTTTGTGGCTGTATACTTTCTTGTTTCGATTCTACATTTCCTTCGGCGAGCCAATTGACGGCTATTGCTGTCGATGGAATCGTTGTAATTCTCTAGTCTTTTTTTTCTTTCCCTTTTTTGTACTATCTTCTCGTCCCTCGTTCTATACCATCTGAGAATAACGAACTCTGGGAGTTTCGGTTCTATTCTCTCCTGCGTCAAACTCGTTAATTTATTCGATAAATCATCCTTCCACCATATCCCTTTTACTTTCTTTCTTCTTCGGCTTGGCTGGTCCATCCTGAACTTATTATCTACAATTCGGGACATACGACATAGATCCTGCAGATATTCGACCGTTCTTTAACCCTAAAATCGATTCGTCAAGGGTCTCTACATTCGAAACAAGCGGTACATAATACTGAAGAGATTCAGTGCTAGTTGCCAATCTACATTCATAATACCATCACCATCATCAAGGTTTGCTAGGACGAACACGCCAGGTCGGCCTAACCTAGCCGTCCGTTCCTCGTCGGCCATATTAATTCCTATCACTCATTTGATTTCACATAGCGGTCGAGATCAGCAAACAAAACATGTACAGTGTTAAACACCGGTGACACCGAGTTCAACGTTTAGCAAACTACATATCTGCTCTTATAGCCATGAATTATCTTCGCTCAAATATCCTACGAAGAGGACGGCCCTCGGATACGCAAACGCAGGATCTAGAACAGCAGGGGCAGCCGGAGATGGAACATTCGAGGTCCCATGCGAGACGCTTCCCAATTAGTCGTCCTTCCTTACCTGCGTTGCTCACAAATCGGTTAAGGATAGGTGGGCAGAACCAGAGAGCCGATGATGATAGCCCAAAAACGCCGCGTCCCGATTCGGGACTTCCACACACTCCTTCCACTCACCCTCCCGGACTAAACTCGAGTCGAGCCGGGACTAGAGAATCGGGTCTAATCTCCAACCAAGCCCAGGCGCCGTCCGCGGCTGCGTCACAATCATATCCACCTCGAACACAGACCGAACGGCATCCTCCCGTATCCGAACCGAGACCTTCACATAGGCGAGATAACCCTAGAGATATCGAAACGAGGCGATCTCAACCTCGAGGCGCGGACCCCGGAGAAACCCACCTAGTGGATTCAGTCGGCAGGTCGAGACGCAATCGTAGCCGAAGGCATAGACATCATGGGCGACCTGAGAAATTTTTATTTTGTTTCCCTTGGGTGAAATCGCGGCGAATACGCTCTCAAATCTTACGGTGTTTTGTTTCGGGCCTGTTTCTAATGGTTATGCTCTCTGTTTGTGAGTAGTTCTGATTCTTCTACTACGAACTTACATTAACATAAAACACGCAGATCTTGCCCTTTCGATCACAAAAAACGTAAATAGCAACGAGTTTACAGTGCTTTTGATAGTCGTCATTTTATCGGCAACTATCTTCTTCTGCCACGGCCTAATAAGAATATGTATGCTCATTGTTAAGCCACCTAATGAAGACGAAGAGCAGCCGCCCTTGCCACGATTGATGGAGCCCGGTGGATACGCTATCCCACGACGGCCAATTCATGTTATTCTCGCGCGCGATGAGGAAGCTGCGGGGATTGATAACGTTGCTAATAAACTAGAGCCTCCAGCTTATGGATTATGGCGTGAGAGCGTGGTACGTAATTATGAAGTACCTAACACTATGAGGTAATATCAGCTCTACTGACAAATAGGACAGCGCGTCGATCCGGATCGCTTATATTGGCAACGTAACGATCAGCCTCCTACTGAAACTAGCGATGAACAACATATTCGTCCCGAAACAGCTCATACCCGCCCGCCATCGTACGCGTCCGAAGATGGCGTATCTTATGTTGTTGAAGCTCGTCCAAGATCAGTGGCTCCGTTAACTGACGTCCCACTCACACCTCACCCTTCCGAGGCTAGGCCACCCATCGCGATAGAACGACCTTGAAATTGTTTGGTAATAGAACAGACGAGGCCTGCTTTTTTTTTTCGCCCACGCACAACAGGGGATAAGTGAGATGGGACGAACAGCCAATCTGTATAATGGTGTATGATCAGAGGGAAAGGGATAAGCATAAAAGGAAAAGGATTGAAGTTGGGGCCTCGTATGTATCTTTCATACAGGCATGGTGCGGTATCTAGGTAGCATGGGAGTTACATATGCATACGGAGTTCTGATTCTAGCACTGGCGCTTGGGGGGGGGGCCGCGGGTTAATTGCTTTCATACACTACCTACCTTGGGACTATTTATTAGTTATCTGCTAATCAAGTCCTCTTCTTTTGGCGGAGCGCACGTCGAACTAGAGTTTACTAAGCAGTGTGTATATCATACACTAGATACATTCTCTATTCTATTAAATACCTACTCAGGTGGGAAACTACTAATCGCTAATAAATTGCATATGCTCTAGCAGCCTACGGATTTCAACGGAACTTGTATTATAGACCACATGGGAATACTAGAGGCTATCGACTATACGATTCAGGGAGTAATGAAACTTGGGACTTATTCTTTTCTGTGGGGGTTGACCCAAACCGCATGTCTAATATTCGAATATGTTCTCCCTGGTTCGCCTAACAAAGTCTTTTTGGAACTGTTATCTATGCCATGAGGATGCGAGAGCTACGTAAATGCTATACATTAGGAATATACTCGGGGTGGATAGGATCTCCACGTATCATAAAGGTTGCTCAAGGCAGAGAGATCGACGGAAGAAGCGTGGTCAGCTGTTATGTCGCGGGTGATAATCGCGAATATGTTTGGCGTAGATTAATGGAACTTCTTATGCCGAGGCTTAACATAGCTAGTCTACCTATATCGCGATCAACTATATCGTGAGACTCTTCCCGATTACGTGTTTCTGTAAAGTAATAGGCTATGTATGTGGATGTGAATAACGTACCACTGCCTAACGAGCGTAGATTATCTCTATGTGGTAGTTATAGTTATAGTTATAGGCATAGTCATGGCAGCTCATTAATATAGGCCACCCTGTTCTAGTTGTACGAGAGCTTCTAATACGGATTTTAGGATTGTCCTCGTGCCCCTATACGACAACCGCTCTTATACACACGACTTGCTTGAGTATGGCTGAAGAGATGAGATATTAAATGAGAAAATGACAACGCGACCAATGCTGTCGAGGCTTTTGGCGGCGGAGTGGCGCCAATTTACTCCAACGAGATGGGACTAATCAAGATCATGATCACAGTCGCAATTCCGGCAAGTTGACGATGTTGGAAGATCAACAAGACGGAAGCGAAATTCTACGAGCCCCGGTCTTGCGACGGAGTTTTGATTGGTTAAGGCACGAGGGTCTATATGGGGAGCATGGGGGTTTATATGGAGGGGCAGGGTCTTTGTACATAGGATGGACGAGGAGAGGGGGGGGGGGGGATGTGTGGGATCGAATTTTGCTTCTCCTATTAACACACAGAGAGGGGAAGAAAGAAAAAAGGAGAAAGTAGGAGAAAGAAAAAAAAAGAAAGAAAGAAAAAGAAATATTACAGTTAGGAAGTTTTATATACTATGTAAAGATAGGTGAATAATAGATTCTTATTGCCATCAAAACTACATACTTGGTTTCGATATGCAGGTTCCAAGTCCCAAGTTTCCAGTAGTTAGTTTGTTCTTTATCTAACTATGTAAGCTCCTTCGAAAATGCAATGCATAAACGATTCATTCCCATCGGTGGAAATGATTGATAATATATAGGTACCTAACCAGGGCCATCTTAGGTACCCAGGGTTCATCTACTGCATGTAAGGCTCGAAGAGCTAGGCAGCTAGGTTAGACTGTTCCAGATTATCACTCAGTCTTGCCTCTCTCTCTCTTCTTCGTCTTTTTTTCCGTTCTTCTTTTGTGTGCGTGTGTGTGTGTGTGTGTGTGCATGTCTTGCTTTCATCCCGTCCCAATTTGCTTAACCTAGTCCTTTCTGCGCGTCCTTCGGGCCTCAGGTCCTGCGATGTGGGGCCGGGTTGTCACGTCTGGATCGTACGGATTAACCGGGGGGATCATGTCACGAAGGATCATCAGCTTCAGAAGCTAGTATGAGACTCGCCGAAGTATAATACTTCTCTCCTTCTCTTTTTCTATGTATTTTCACCATTCAAGGGTATCTGGGGGTATCTACCCACTTTCTTGGCCTCCACTATTATTCAGTATATCAAAATGCATACCTAAATATCGTACCTTGGTAGGTATCTAAACATGACACGTGAAATACCGCGGGGCAGGGTGGCGTAAAGACATGGGAACTTGAGGGATATAAGAGATAATGAGGATGGGATAATTGGTATATGTGTCTAATGAAAGCTCGCTAAATGCCACAGAAGTGTGCTAGTGAGATTTGGATCTATTATGATCCATGTCTCCCTACCTAGATAGTACCCAGATAGTACATAGTACCTAGGTAAAGGTGAAATTTTTCGCGGTAGTTATGCAGGGCAGCAAACCGTGAGACACTAGAATAAAGGGGGGAAGGCCAGGTAGTATTGCTAGTTATTGGTTGTCAATAGGTGGTAACTCGGCGAATCGATTCCAGAGTGGAAAATACCGAACATGTGGAAGTACCTTTTCTTTTCTTTTCTTTTTTTTTGGGTTTGATCTTGGCTTGAGCCCCTCCAACAAGCACATGGCGAAGTTGACGATGCGGGCCATGTGGGTTAGTTTTGGAAAGAAGAGGAGAAGAGTGAGGAGTAGTATAACAACATGGTAACACAAGAAGATACTGTATAACACAAACGCAAGGAGACTTGAATAATACATGTATATACCTACCTAGGTATTTATATATATAGGTATATACATATATAAATATCTACCTACATATGTATCAACAGGTAGCCTCTACTTATCTTGCAATGGATTAATTAGTACCCAATGGCGCCTCCCTATAGTATTAACCAAGTATCAGATAAGTACCTAAGTAGGTAGGTACCCGAACATGCCACTGGAGAAGAATCAATCAAGGGACTTTCATTTAGCACATTGGAAGGGACTCGGGATATTCGAAATCCAAAGAACAGAGAATGCCTCAAAGTACATAGGTAAAATGTACCATCCAAACTTCACCAGAATCGGTCGATCCATCCGCTAATTGGTAAGTTAAAAGTTAACCCTACTGAGGTAGGCAAGTACATTGTGTATGCAGGGAAGGGTCGACTGGACTTACCTACTAGGAATCTTTCTAATTCCTAGGTAAGTGCATGTAACTATTTGGGCTATTTGGGTAACTGCTAAGAAAAAAGCTAGGGATCTACCAGGTATCTACTACGTTAGTAGCCCGTTTAGATGGCGCATCAGCTATTACGAAGCGATTGTATACGGTACCTCATTTGTATCTTGTGTATCGCTTGTAACCTTCAAAAAATTTCCTAACCTTGGAACTTGGAACGTAGAAGCCTACCTAACCTACCTAACCTACCTACCTACCTACCTAGACTTGCCTAGGATGCAGAAAAATGGTAAAGAGATACTGGTTAGAGGAGTAGCCCCTTCGCCCGCCGGCTGGGTCCCACTCGCTCTGGAACCTGTCCCCCTCACTCTCTCTGTGCCCTCTCTTTGTCCTTTCCCTCGTTCTCTCTCTCTTTTCTTTAACCCTTCTTTTATTTATTTTTCTTACTTCTTAAATAGTACATCTTCATCACCTCGTATCGCAATTGCATATCATCATCAACTTCCCCCCCTTTGGAGGTCGCGCAGTGCTTGGAGACGTCGTCGCTTGGTAGAAGAGAGAAGGTTACTGTTGGTTGAACGGGTAACAACAGTATAAGTTGAAGTAGAATTGGAAAGGAATAGGCAGAAGTTCATAAAGTTTATTATTATTATTATTATTTTTTAAAATAATAATAAAAGGAAACGTGAGTTCGAAACTTTTTTTATATCCTTTTTTGGTTTACGTATCAATTTTTTTTTGTTTTTTTCGCATTCTGCCCCCCCCAAAAAAAGAAAAAAAAAAGAAATTTTGGCCAGACTCGCGCAAAATGGTGTGTGGTACAGCAAAAGGGTTTTCCTGTTGTGCGACAACCGATTCCTACACAGCTTTCTACCTACTATAACGGCATAACGATACAATGATACAACGGTATAATGGCAATGGAGACGGCGATAATAGCGACTATCACTTATACGATTGAATCGCGCGCAACTCTTGCCTAATTCGCCAATGCGCCGCGAGCAAACTCCACGAATACTCATTCTCTCTTACGCGCGGCTATCTCGCGACCCTTTTTGCGATCTTCGGACCTTGCGACTATTAAAATGCGCCGGTATCCAAACAATTAGACACGGTTCTATCTCTCGGTACTTTGCAAGAGCCGTCGAGTGATCTTCGAATATGTGGACTGTAGTCTTGAGCAACAACGTGATTTCATTATTACTGGCCTGATCGACTTTGCGCAAACGGTTCCAACGACTCGATTAGTTCGCGCATAGCCGATTCTCCGTCAACCCGATCACCCTACTGCCCAGCTTCCAATATTCCAAGACAATGCCCCCCTCTGTCGGATGCCATTCACTTTAGCGACGAGATTCTGGCCTCAGAATTTCAAATCGAAGCAGTTGTATTCACGGCCGACAAACCACGCGTGCGAACTAAGAGAATGACCTCAGAAACTAGTTGATCAATCGCATCAATCTTGGAAAGATCGTATCCAACTATGATCCCATATCGATTGGATGAGCTTGATTGTCTTAGTATCTTGCATCTTGTGTCGGGTAGTACGAATCAAACGTCCGTAACCAAACCCAATCGACCTGCAGATTTTGGAAAACCACTCAGCTATGCCGGCTACCCATCCGCTTAGTCTGCGAAACCATACCATTCCTCGTGGGGTAATTTACCCGATGAGAATTTGCACGTGGTGGTACCTTATTGCTATTTAGGGGTGGCGTCTGATTGATTGCCTACATCAATGTCTGCTCGCGATGTTAGCGGACAAATCGGTGTTCGGGTGGCAATGTCAATAAGTCACCTCTATGGCAAAGTCTGACCTCGGATCGACGTTTTCGACGGCATGGCTACTTCTAGCTTAATTCAGGATTGGTCATCATCGAATGAGAATACTAATGTACCACTGCCACATTGCTGTAAATGGATTATGCCAGAGTGGACGGGAGAGAATGAAGTTTATGTGAAGTATCGTGCTGATGATATAACCATACAGAGTCACAGACTAATCACAATGTCTTCTTTATCCCGACGAGCATGCTACAAGTGTGGCAATGTTGGCCACTACGCTGAGGTCTGCTCCTCTGCCGAGCGCCTTTGCTACAACTGCAAACAGCCAGGTAAGTTCACGGCTCTCGGAGAAGCTCTTACCATAAGTCTCCTTTTAGCTAATAGTTCACGTTCAGGACACGAGTCTAACCAGTGCCCTCTTCCCCGAACTACCGAGGCGAAACAGTGTTATCATTGCCAGGGGCTTGGACATGTCCAGGCTGACTGTCCAACTCTGCGCTTGAGCGGCGCTGGGGGTAACGGCCGTTGTTACAACTGCGGCCAACCGGGTCACCTGGCCCGAGCTTGCCCTAATCCCGCCGGCGTAGGTATCGGACGTGGTGCCCCAGTTGGTCGTGGTGGCTACGGTGGTTTTGGTCGGGGTGGTTTCGCTGGTGGACCCCGACCGGCTACCTGTTATAAATGTGGTGGGCCGAACCATTTCGCGCGCGATTGCCAAGCCCAGGCCATGAAGTGTTACGCTTGTGGGAAGCTCGGCCACATCTCCAGAGATTGCACGGCACCTAATGGCGGCCCCTTGAATACTGCTGGCAAGACATGTTACCAGTGCGGCGAGGCCGGCCATATCTCTCGCGACTGTCCTCAAAAGAACACTAACGGCGAAGTTCCAGCTGAGGTTGAGATACCTGCTGCTCCGGCTATTCCCCCGGTAGCATAAGAGTATCATAATTCATGCGGTATTCGATATGGCTTAGTCCGGCGACGAGCCTTCCCGATCCAATTCGATCGCTTTGACCGTCACGTCAGCCGTCTTAACAGGCCGTTTCCCGCCTGCGAGAATCGAATTACCTAGGAAAAAATCCCCTCAAAGGGGGTTCTCATAAAACTCTGGATAATCTTATTTTCCTTGCATTTGCATCTTGAATTATTAAAATTTAAGCATAACGAGCATTTATTTCTCGCCTGATTTACTACACCTATGTTTTCTACTGCAATCTGTCCCTTCTGACCTCTTCATCGCTTTTCCATCTCATCGATGTCTGGGCATTCGACTTTCATAAGCTACTACCAATCATCAAAGATTGTGGGTTATACTATATTGCTCACGGGCTTTTCCGAAACCGACCTGAGGATTTACCTCTTCTCTTAATTTGAACCACCTCATTAATTCTTCCTTTTATCCCCTTATGTTCATTTCCGGCATGACTCATGGCGTACACGATACGATACGGTTAGACCTCTCCATTACGCATTACATTAATGTGGGCGGTTAATATTTCTTGACGGATTGGGACCTCGTACAGACTCTTTGAGTCAACCGGATCAAATCTTTCTTCAGATACCCCGTTTTCGCCCTCCCATATTATGGCCAGCAACATTGAGGAGAGAGGGAGGAGTGGCATTTTGACGAGAAGAATAAGGGGGCATGCTGTGATCTGTGCGCATTGTCGCAAGCAGTTATGAGTACGTAATTAGGGAAGACAAGACCACGAGCAAACAACACAAGACTCAACACTCGCAAACTACTTGGCTGCAACAGACTAGTTTAGATGCAGGCTATGTTGAGCAAGGCCTACCTGTAGAAAGGGATTCTAGCGAATAGAGGTCTCTCAGGGGAGGATACCAAGGCAAAAGATGGACGTGGAGTGAGTAAGTAAGTGGGAACGTGACCAACTTGACAACATTACGAGGAAAAGAAGGGGAGAAAAAAAAGCATTACATGTTGAAACTAATGTCTAGAAGGATTGCAACGGAGAAGTTCACGCCAAAGAAAAATAAAAGGGGCTAGTCAGTTGATGAGGTCGGAGTCTTCGTCGCCAATAGGTGAAGTCAAATCAAGTTTGTCGAGTTATATCATCGTAATGATGTCGTGTGTGTGAAGCCAATACCCCCAAGAAAATCAATATCATTGTTTTGAATACTCTCATCTTCAAACTCCTATAATTATCGAAGGTAGTATATATGTGTCTTGATTTTCACACTCAAGTTTTGACTTGATTAATACGTCCCCGAAGCAAAATCTGTCCAAGAAGCGATTATAACAATGGTGAAGGTCTATCATCCCGAGGATATATGGTGAAAAATTAGGTAGGTAGGCACGAATAAGCGTACCATCGGCAATATTTCCTAAACAGTTCGCAGAAATGTCATGGCGTTATGCACTCATGTTGAACTCGGGGATTCTGACTGGATATGGTGCCACGACTAGTTATATAGGGTAGCATAGAATCCTACAGCGTAACCTTGATATACACATGGTGATGGATATAACAGGTAAATAGGAAGCTCGGTTACATAGATGATTGAATCACGTAGGTAAATCATAAACTGAGGCAATGACTCTGCTCGCATCTGATATAACTCATAGGATACGTCTGTACTCGACTAAAAGGTCATAAATTTCTAGAAGGCATCTAAGATTAAAATAGGATCGGCATGTGCTAACTGCAAAAAGGGGTATAAGTGATCCTGATAATTGACTATTCGAAAATTCCGTACAAAAATGTAGACGGACTAGAAAACCGAGTATTGGATGATAGAAACTAACCTAACCTAGGCAATTGTATTAAATCTCACTTTCTATCGTCCTGTATCAAACACATAGACTACTTAGTTAGTTATAGTTAAAAGTAAAGTAGCGAGGTTCAACGATAGTTAATAAGACCAAGAGAATACTATGTTAGCCATCGAGTATATATAGGAGGTAGGTATCTATGTATTCTCCTGTCTGGTTAGTTAGATAGGTAGGACCTTAGGAGGAGGCAGTTTCTGCGCCGACTTGACGTCCAAGAAATCATAATCCACCCTGGTTGGGAGTATCCCTAACCCAGACCTCACCCACCGGATCCCCGTGATCTTGGACGCATTTCCACTCGCCAATACCATATGACTCGGGGGCTATACGCATACCGCGTCCGCCACCGCCGACAATAAGGTTCCCGGGGCGATAGTATTTGTCGTGCTCCATGCGCCGAATTACAGAGCCATGTATTCTGGCGGCATCAGGGATATCTCGGACCTCGCCGCATGGCAGCGGCCAGCGGATAGGCTTCCATGATCCGTCCGGCTGTAGGTCCATCCGCCGGAATGGCATATACTCCACTACGTTACGCATATTAGTGGCTCGCTTCGCGGGTATCGAACGAAATGCGGGTATAGAAACAATAAACAAGTAAGGGATGGGGAGGTAACATACTTATTTTCCAGCTTATTACTTGACCTTTGCTTAGGCCTGACCCAAACTCTAGAGAGTCGTGGATCCTAGCTAAGTGTGCTTTTTGGAGCATAAGATGGAATGGCTGAGTTTCTATGTTGTTCTTTTCGTCCCGATCTTTATATTTGGAACGATCCCGATGTGTGGTAGACTGTGTATCAAAGCCAGAAGCGGCTCGACTTTCTGGGCTCGACTCGTTAATGCGGATGTCAGGAACGGATCCGTCATGATGGGTATTAGTGTCAGGTTCGTCGGAAACATCAGCGACTCCCATTTCAACTAGTTTCTCATGGTCAAAGTTAAGACCTGCTCGTTGCGCTTCCCTGATCATGTAGGTTAGGGGTATATGACTGGCAGATTTGGTGTCTGGCATGATCTCCCATCCACCTCCAACATCGCCATGGCCGCCGGCAAACCTATCTTAGCTTTAGTTATTTACTATAAGATATCATTTGACGACACGGGGACCTACCAGATCTCGTCAATGTCTTGCTCACCATCATCCGAATCCTCGTCGGCATCCATAGGAGCGGTCTCTGGCTTACCATTACCGACCCGACTGGATTCATCGATGGAGCTTCTTGTAGCCTGAGATCCGGACCGAGAACGAGGCCGGAATGCATGCTCATCAAGGGGGGCTAGAGCACCGCGCCGTCCTCTCTTCGACTTGTTGCCTACCCCCGAGCCCGCGATAGCACTTCGTCTAGCGCGATACTTTTCGTGCATGACTTCGTGTAAATGTCGGTGTGATTTATGGTTCTTCTTCAACCCCTGGTAAATAAGATCCTGTCTGAACTTGGCTCGACGTTCATCTATAGACACGCAGTGCCGAATGACCTACGAGTAACACTTGAGTCAAATGGACGCTATTGATGGTTACAGGATGTAACCTACTTTGGCACTGCTTCTCGCAGTATATGGCATCTTTGACCTTTGCATCCATGCGGTTTCAAATCGAGGGACAGAGTTGACAGTATCAAAGAGCCCAAGAAATCGAATCCTCTCCACGGGACGGCTGAATGTCTCCCGAAATCCTTTCATGAAGCGATACATTTCGCGTCGTTTTTCCAGGTGTTCCTCAGTCTGGTCGGACTGGCGGCTTTGCCACTGAGAAAAGGCTTTCCAGGCGAAGGTGACCATCTCTTCATTCCCGTGAGAAAGTAAACCGATATAATCGAGCATTTCCGCTAGAAAACGGGCTACGTAGGCTCCGCGAGAAAAGCCGAAAAAGTAGATCTCATCTCCCGGCTGATAGAAGCGCATGAGAAATCGATAACCACCCACGACATGATGGTCGAAACTAGACCCGACGGCAGAGTCTTTGGCTTTCAAATACCATGATCGTATTCTAGCACTTAGGCTTGTGTGGGACAGGGAGTTGGACACGACATAGGTCCCTATACCTGGTTGGTAATAGTGATCTAATCTAACGGTCAGTAAGGTTGAATATTACCCATAGGTATCATACGATTTGCGTGATCGGTAGGTATAGGAGGATATTACACTGGCAACCCGATTCCCGATCCAAACATCTGAATATCTTCAAGATGTTGCTGTCGCTATCATCGCCCCTGAATTTGTTGCCCGTGCCATCGAAACACAGCACGAGCTTTCGGGGTGCATTACGCGTCTCTTTTGCTGGATTCATCGTTGTCCACGAGGGAGGATGGCCTTCCAGATCCCCGTCGAGACTAGAGGATGTTGTTACATGCCCTTTTGACCCCTCCGTTCCTCGCGAATTATACCCTTCGGGTGCTAGATGATACTGGTCCATTGGAGAAGAGCAGGCCGGAAAGCGGTACTACAAGACACAACTTGGTGTTGAGCAACCCGTCATAGGTTTTTAGGTTATGTATACAGCGAGGTTCTACTGCAGATGTCGGGATAGTGTGAGGGAATCCCGCCAAGCTGAACTAGGCATACTATGTTAAACTATTGGATTCTCAGAGAGGCGTCTCGAGAGAAGGGGGGGGGGGTAGTACTGGAGAACATAATATCAATCGCATTTGGACTATCGATGACGAAAAAAGAAGATATTTTACTATAAAAGGCATGGAGCGGTTTCTCCCTTGACAACGCCACGATGAATCGTGATGCTGATCGAGGTAGGTAGCTGAAAAGCACGTCTTGCTAAAACGAGACTGGAACTAGAAACCATGCAAATTGATTCGCTAGATTTATATTATACCGAAACAATAGCTACTTCATATGGGAAGCTTCCGTAAATCTAGAAATTTCTTATTTATCGGGTGGCTGGGCTCGATTCACGCGATGTAATTGCCATCTTCAAATCCCGAGTATAAATGGCAGACGCTTATATCTCGTAATATTTAATTGGTGGGACATTTATAGAGAAACTATTTCCACTGGATAGATTTCAAGAACTGCACAGTGTTGATCAATACCAATTCTAGCCATTCAGCTATATGAAGATGAGAAAAAGACTGTTACAAGATGTAGCGGAGCACAACCGACTGCCTTGCTTTGCAAATTGCAATACGCTAGTACGCTCTCCTGGGCTGTTTTGCTTTTCGATTAGCAGGAAATGGCGTCCAAGCGGTCGAATTATTGATCAAAGGACAGACTGCTAGATAATAGATATGTACATGTGTTAGCTGTAAGACATGATCGACTGGGTTTTGAGGGGGTTGGACCGCCACCACGCCTACATGGTACACGGGAGCAGCAATAGGTAACCGTAATCTTTACACAGTTATAGTAGAGCGGTGAAATTACTCGGTGATTGTCTTTGCCTTTCCTTAGGAAACGCCCGCTCATCATGCATATAGATTATGTTGTAACCATTGTCATCGCCAATAGATACCTGGCCCTAGCCGCGCGTTCGCGAGAAGACACCAGACCATCTGTTTTCCGGGAAATCCCTCCGTTCGGACCATTGTTATGGGAGGAAGCTAGCTGGGACTTGTACTATGTACTGAAGCGAATCTAGTATATGTTAAGCAGGTCCCCAGGGCTCACTGGGCAACATCCCTCTCGATTATTCTTGAAACTCATATCCAAGGTCAACTCTTCTAAAGCAAGACATAATGGGGAGTTTAACAACAGATGGTGACGTTCATGGGACTACCAAAAATAAGCACCACCATGTCGATTCAAACAGCTTCACCACGAGGAGCAAGTCTTCAGAATCATCGTCTGGATCTTCCTCTAAGCAGAAACTGGGAAGTCCCCCAAAGGCCGACCGACAAGGCATTTCAGCTGTCTTTTCCCAATTTGGACAATTACTAAACGCCTCGCGACGGCCTCTACCCGGCCAAAATGGCGATGGAACCTACGATACCAAGGTCCAAAGGACAGGAATAAAGAAAGACCTGAAGTATATTAAGATGAAGGGTATGTTACTTTGTACCGTGGGGGGAAAAAAGGGTGCTTTGCTAAAGAATTGCAGATGTGAAAACCGTGATACAGCTGGTTTGCAGCAAGCTCAAGGGGGAACAGCTTGTGGATGACAAGACGATGATTATGGAGCGCGTCATCCAGCTTGTCGCCGGACTACCTCATGGGTCGCGTCTCAGGGAGGAGTTAACCAACGCCTTCGTGGACGAACTCTGGGACACCCTAGACCACCCACCTCTATTATATATGGGCGAAAAACATGAATACAGGATGGCAGATGGGTCGTGGAATAACCCGATGAGGCCCCAACTTGGGGCGGCTGGCTCAACATATGCTAGGAGCTGCCGTCCGGGCATCGTACCCCTAGGGGCTCTGCCAGACCCGGGGTTAGTATTCGAATCGGTCATGAAGAGGACCAAGTACCGCAAACACCCGAACAATGTCTCATCGGTGCTTTGGTACTGGGCCACCATCATCATACATGATCTCTTCTGGACTGACCACACCGATATGAGCAAGACCAAGACGTCATCCTACTTGGACCTCTCCCCTCTCTACGGAAGCAACCAGGCCATGCAGGATTCCATACGGACGTTCAAGGATGGGATGATGAAGCCTGATACCTACGCGGACAAGAGGCTTCTCGGATCCCCACCTGGGGTCAGCGTCCTCTTAATCATGTTCAATCGTTTCCACAACCACGTAGCAGCAAATCTAGCAGCGATCAACGAGGGTGGCCGCTTTACGCCACCGCGCGCGGGACTTAGCGAGGAAAAGGCTGCAGCTGCATGGAAGAAATACGACAACGATCTTTTCCAGACGGCCCGGCTTGTTACTTCAGGGCTATATATCAACATCACACTGGTTGACTACGTGAGGAACCTTGTCAACCTCAATCGAAGCAACACTGACTGGACTCTCGACCCCCGTGTGGAGATGGGCCGCGATGCTGGGACTAAGTCGGGATCTGAGCGTGGCACCGGCAGTATGGTCTCAGCAGAGTTTAATCTCTGTTATAGGTGAGCATCACAGTTAACCAAGTCTTAAAAACGAATGTCGCCTAACATGCTTCAGGTGGCACTCGTGCATCTCAGACAAGGACGATAAATGGGTGCAGGATTTCTTCCGTTCACTCTTCGACAAGGACCCGCTGGATCTAAGTCACCAAGACTTGGTTATGGGTTTCGCCAAGTTCGAACGCAGTATTCCTGACGAGCCTGCCGAAAGAGCCTTTGGAGGCTTCAAGCGAAACGCTGACGGTAAGTTCGACGACGACGATCTCGTGGGATGCATCAGCGACGCCATCGAAGACTGCGCAGGCGCCTTCGGGGGCCGCAACGTACCGGAATCGATGAAGCCCGTCGAAATCTTGGGTATCCTTCAGGGCCGAAAGTGGAACGTCGCAGGTTTAAACGAGTTCCGCAAACACTTTGGATTGAAACCATATGAGAAATTCGAGGACATCAACTCCGATCCTGAGATCGCCGACTCGCTCCGTCACTTATATGAACATCCCGACTTTGTCGAGCTGTACCCGGGAATCGTTGCCGAGGAAGCAAAGGAGCCGATGGTCCCTGGTGTTGGAATCGCTGTAAGTCTTCCTATACGAGATGTATTAAGCGTGCCCACGGTGCTGATATCGTATAGCCTACTTACACCATTTCCCGAGTGATCCTCTCAGATGCTGTATGTTTGACTCGAGGAGACCGCTTCTACACCACTGATTACCACCCACGCGGCCTGACATCTTGGGGCTATAATGAAGTCAACTATGACTTGAACATAAACCAAGGCTGTGTGTTCTACAAGTTATTCATACGAGCCTTCCCGAATCACTTCAAAGGGGACTCGGTTTATGCTCACTACCCTATGGTTGGTATGTTGACTACATGGACGCTTCATCCCATATGGACGTGATAGCCGTGAAAGCTAACCTACCGTATAATTTCAGTTCCAAGCGAAACCAAGATGATTTTGACCAACTTGGGTCGGGTGCAGCACTTCAACTATGACCGCCCTTCGTTCGTCCCACCACGCGTTAACATCATGACGTCTATCGGGGCACAACATGTGCATGAGAATCAAGACAAGTATACCTCTATGAACGAAGAAGGCCTTTCGTTCCTCATGGGCCGTCGTGAGAACCGCTTTTTGCACTCGGGAAATCCGTCTTTCCACGATACCATGAAGAACGTCACGCAAGGTCAACTACATGACGCAGATTGGAACTCTTATGTCAAGGGCTTCTACTCCCATACCACAGACCGCCTCATAAAGGAGAAGACCTATAAGTTAGCTGGTCAGAACTTCATTGACATCGTCAGGGATGTAGGAAATTTCAGCCCAGTCCACTTTGCCTCACGCGTGTTCAACCTACCGCTCAAGACAAGGGAAAACCCGAAGGGTATCTTTACCGAGCACGAACTATACATGGCACTCGCAGTAGTTTCCATCTGTATATTCTCCGAGGCTGATCCCGTCCAGTCATTCCCGCTGAGACAGGCGACAAAGGCTGTCGCTAGCCAGTTAATCACGTTGATAGAGGCCAATGTAAAGTTGGTCACGGGCTTTGGATTTGGTGACCTATTTTCCGGGTTATCAAACAAGAGCGATCCGTTGGCATCGTATGGTAGCAATTTGATCAAAGCCTTGTCCAAAGCCGGAATGAGCAACTATGACATTGCATGGAGCCAGATCCTGCCAACTGCAGGGGCATCCGTACCGAATATCGCAGAAATGGTATGTCTCTTAGACTCTCCGAAACTGGTATTATACTAACTCGCCCCTCTACAGTTTGCCCAGGCGGTAGACTACTACCTGTCCCCGGACGGATCCAAATATATCCCCGAAATCCACGGTATCGCGACCCTCCCGTCTTCGGGCGAGACTGACGCGTTACTGCTCGGATATTGCATGGAAGGTATCAGGCTCTTAGGAGTTTCCGGTTCATATCGCCAAGCAACAAGCGAGGATACGATCAAGGAGGACGATGACTATGAGATATTCGTCCGTCCGGGAGATCGCGTTTTCGTCAGCTATGTAAGTGGGAACATCCAAGTGGCTTAACGATTGGCTTGTAATGTACTGATATTGGGTTTTCAAAGGCTGGTATGGCTCAGGACACCGAGCATTTCCCTAACCCCGACAAAGTAAACCCACGCCGTCCTCGGGACGCCTACCCTTACTTTGCTGTTGGGTCACAGGTCCATCTTGGACGCGACACCAGCCAAGCAGGACTCGTCGAGATGTTCCGGTCCGTATTCAAATTGAAAAATGTGCGAAGAGCACCCGGGGCCCAAGGTGAACTCAAGAAGGTCTTGCAGCCTGAAGGCCTCTATAAGTATCTGAGAGAAGATAGGGGAGCATACTTCCCATTCCCTTGCACGATGAAGATATGCTACGATGATTAGGTAGTTTAGGGGTCATATGTACGTGGAGGGCAAGGAGGGGGGCGGTATTTTTTTATTAAAATATTTCGGGAAGAACTCAAACGTTTCGTTATATTACCTAGGCTACTTCCGATGCAGTGATTAGTTAGGAATAGAAACCCCTGATATGTTGCTATTACTGAGAATGCAAACTATTTTTTTCCTCATGGTAAATTCGGTCGAGTCTTGATCTGGTTGCAGGATATTCCAACCTTTCTCATGTTAGGTACTTTGGGTACCCGGACAAGTCCCTAACCTAGCAAAGAGAGTATTATTGATAGCACGGTATAGCACGTCGTATTATCCAATTTGGCGTCATTGGGTTCCCGTATTGTTCTTGAGCGTACGCTTACAACCGGACGAGGAAACCCGACTTGCATACCTAGCTTCTGGCCTATCGAAGCAAAGTAGTAACGGCGGCGGCGGCTTCAGACGCCCACGAGGAGAGTTTCCTACCCTGCCATGTGCATGACATGGAAGCCGTGTCTGAAAAGAGGGTGTGTACCTAGGTAGGTATTAAATAGTCGATAATGTGAGAGATATATATTGTTACTTAGATCTCGTTTCTTCACAACATGCCCACCCCCGATCCCCCCGGAGCTGGTAGCTGAGCAGATCCTTGCTGGATCCGGTGCGCGAATTATGTCAAGCTTAATTTCCACAGAATGCAAGTGATGATAATTGGGGGGAGGTCAGGAGTCGAGTCGCACCGCCTCCTTAGACCTCTCTGGGGTTCAAAATGGCGCAAGGGGCTCAGAATAATGCTGACTTGTGCTGGACTCTTAACTATCAAAAGTGCCCCTGATGTCCTTCTTGGCCGATGCTCATCCTTCGTTAATAATGTAGGGGACGTACATCCGTTTGACGACGAAATGCGAGTGTCGCTTGAGGATGTGAAAAATTCGTATAGCAGCCAAGGAAAACGTTGTCTTCTATTTACTTTGTTAGCCTTGTTGTTATGCAAGGAACCGTCGACGAAATATTCTAACGTCGAACGCCAACCAGGTACTTCACCTGTGCCCGTAGAACACTGGTTTCTTCCCTTTGCTTTCGGTTTCTTCATTTTATTATTCGACGAAGCGCGCAAGTTTCTGGTGCGAGATTACCCCGACGGGATACTGTCTAAGATGGCTTGGTGAGATATATCATATCGGTATTCTATTAGATCGGGGTATTAGATCAGGGGGTTAAAGGGGGTGGGTGTTTCTATGAGAAGATATGACCTCTGTATGCTTCTCTATATACCCCGGAGTTTATGCCCAGTGGTGTTCTAATACATTACTAAAGCCGGGCTTCTCACGCTCATCTGGATATCACATTCGTACTACTAATTTCTTTCCTTTCAAGTTTCCCTTCTTTAACATCTCTAAGCCCCCTTGGATTGAATGTAAGCCTCCGTCAATCAAATGTAGCTCCGGCAAGATTATCTGGCCCCTGTCCAACAGCTTTCCTAGTTCTCCAGTATAGCGGACGTTGCTCTTATCGAGAACGAACTGCTTCATCTCGACCGTATGCACCTCGACGTTCTCGGGTACTGTCTCAGAACCCGACATCATAGCTAGCGGCGCGAAAGCGACGGGCTCGGTTTTCGATACGGCGCCGAGAGCCAGCGTCGCCGTTTTGGGGCCCACTAAGTCGATCACGCGCGTGAGGCTGTCGCCGGTGATAGCTCGAATCTCTTCTACGACATTTTCGTCTGATTTTCCGTCTCTCACCACCACATGACTCGCTCCCAAGCGCTCGGATAACGATTTCGTCTCTGCAGAGTTGACCGTTATCACTTTAATCCCGCTAAGCCGCGCAATCTGTGTGGCAAATTGTCCCGTGACAGTAGATCCGCCCCAGATGAGAAGCCATCGCCCCTCCTCGACGTTCGTAGACTGCTGGGGAAATGGTACGTCTAGCCATTTCCACAACGTCATCGATGCTGTTAATGCTGCGACACCCAGGCATGCCGCAGCCTCAATGGGTACTCCAGAGGGGATAGGAAGAACCGTATGCGATGGTACGACTACGTATTCCTGGAAACAGCCAGCGCGTACATCCTTATAGTAGGTACTAGTCCAGACATAGTCGCCATGCTTGAAACTCTCGACGGCAGAACCAACCTGAGCTACCACTCCCGACATTTCACGGCCCGTAACCTGGAAGTTCCTATCAGTCCTAGTTGTCTACCTAAGTAATACGGAAGGGCGACCTTACCCATGGAAACTCAGGCAAGCAAAAGTTATAATCAACAGATTTCCAATCGATAGGATTAAGGCCTACATAATGACCCCGAATCATAATCTCATCGTCTCCGACCGTGGGCATGGGGAAGTCGTGACGAATCTCGTATTCGCCCTTGCGCGCCACGACGAGAGCCTTTTGCATAGCGGGGACGGCGAATTCGGCGATGGACGCGTTGGCGGATTCATCCGTTGTCGTTGTCGTTGTCGTTGTCGGCGTCGAACTCTTCCGTATTCCCTCTATCAAATTGGAAGCTTCTTTCTCATTCGAGCTCGACTTTATTCTTATCTTCCGCAAGAGCGTGCGAACCGTCTTCCACGAGTTTCTGCCGACGTGGGCACGTCCGAGTTGCGTTTCCGTCATAGCTGCGATAACGCCAGGTCTGCTACGTATAAGTGTACCAGATAGATAGCTTTACTTCGAGGGAACCTATCGTCACCTGTCTCGGCGAGTATATCACAGCTATCTCGATATGAACGCAACTCGCAGCTCGCAACTCGCAACTCGCAACTCGTACTTGCGATGTTGACAGTAAAGGTACTTGTTCTTAAAACCATTCATCATTATTAATGATTTGCAGCTACCGGGAAAGACGGGTTGCTCGTTACGTCGCCAGGGGACTTATCGACCCCGATCCGGACCAATGTGGTGAATATGCAGTCGCACGCCATCAGCACGCCATCGACTAGGGTGGCCTGCTTACATATAAAAAGAGGCGAAGGGATTCCGTGGGGTGGAGTACTATGTAAACAAGAATAGATATCTTTTCCGATTCGGCCGTGGGGATGCATTTTGATAATCGGTCGGAGAAAGTGGTACGGAAATACGTAGATATATAATTACCTTTTATATAAATATGGTCGTAGGTAAATATCGACGTCGGTTACTGATTCGAAGTCAGCTCCGAGTCCGGTGCCGCGAGTGTGTGGGGTTGCATAAGATTGCGGGTAGCCGGTGTAGCTTTGATAATCAGGACCTACCTATTACCTATAGAACTACCTACTAACCTAGGTAGGTACCTATGTAGGTAGGTAGGTAGGTAAGATGTAGCTAACATAAGTTGTTAGGTATACAATATGATTGACTAAGCTCTAACCTAGTCAACTATTATATTGGAATAATATTCTTTGTATTACTTTGAGCCATGTAATAATTATCTAGGTTACCTAGGTACAATACCTACGTAGTACCTAGCTACCCCTATTTCTTATAGTAACGCCCCCATAGTACGAAGTATACATACATATCATCACCATATATGCGAATTACAATATCGCGTCTCCTTATGATTTATGGTATAGTAGTGGTACGCCTATATATTGGGTATAATCCCAAAGTCATTTCACTTAACTAACGGGTAAAGACCAAGCTATATAGACCTAACTCGGGTGAATCGACACATTTTAGTTAATCATCTCTCATGAGTGCCACGATATCCTCCCAAAGACAGTCTTTATATCTAACGTGGTCTGCTAAACGTGAATAGGAACAGGTAGACACGATCTCAATGCAGGGCACTTATTAGGTATTGACCTCCACAACCATCATTCTCGTCTGTTGGTGTCTGTTGGGGTCTACTGACGTTGTCTCGGAATCAACCATCGCATGGATCCTCACCCCAGAAACATTCAATTTCTCCCCCCAATTCTTTTTCTAGCTTATCCATGGCGGTCTCAGCTTGGTTTCGGAAGGATGCAAATGTCCATCTCATGGCGGATAAGATCGTGTTTATCTGATAGACTTCGACCGACTCTAAGTCGAAATAGCATCTCTGGTTTAGGAACAAAAGGATGTCGTTGAGGTTGACTATCGCACTAGGCCCTCTCATCACGATGACTCGGGAGCGGTTCGATATTGGTTGTGCGCTTCGTTTTATCCGATTCATCCGTACAGTCGGTACCTGGTCACCAAACTTGATCTTGCCATCCCGACTCTTTTGAAGTATTCTCTGTACTCCTCCTCGGCGCCAGAATACGACCTTGGCGGCACAGCCAGGGTGTCTGTTCTCCTCTGGAGGGCTTATGAAAATAGCATAAATCTTTCCCGTTCCCCTGAGCTGTGAAAGGAGTGTGGGATAGTCTATTCCGGCTGGCAGCTGATCCATCCATACAGCGCAGTTTTCGCTTTCTGGAATGTCCTCGGATTTGTTTCTGTTGATTATAGCCCCGCGGTAATTGGGAGAAAACGTCGATTTAAAGTCTAGATCCCTTTCATTATCCTGGTAGTTGATGTTCTGGGTCGAACCTCGGACCTGAGCGGAAGGGTGTTGGCCATCGTCGCTTGGGCTAGGGGGCGCTTTAAGGATCGAAGAGCGTACTACCTTCATACGAGCCGCAGATATCTGATCTTGGCTGTAGGACATCCAAGGCTCATCGAGCAACTTGTCGGGAGAAGCTGGCTTGGTCAAACTGCTGAGGTTTATAGCAGTAGGACGTTTGTGTTTTGCCGAACGGTCACCGTAAGGCTGAATCGGGCGGATGACGGCCGATGGAAAGACCGGGTCGTAAAGGATTTTAGACGCCCATAGATAATCCATCGTGATAGATGATGGATTATTTGACAATGGCTTTGAGTATCCTTTTATGGAAAGGTTATATAGGTAAATCATTGGTTTTATTCGGAAATTTGATTAGAAGCTCCAAGATTCCCAAAATGAAGTGGTTTGGGAAGAGGGAGAGAAGGAAGATGGAAGTGGGAACAAAGCTAGGTTGACATAGAAAAGTAGTCGAGGGAAAAGATCAAGTGACGGTAGGAATTACCTACCTGAGGTACACACCTTGTTGGGAGGTTGGTAAGATAGGTACCTAATTAGTTACCTGTTTGGTAAAATCCACTGTGCCGTCCAGGTGCGATAGTGAATAACATGAACAGACCCTATGAAGATAGACAAGAAAAGAAGACAAAAAATACACTTGGTCGGTGGTCATATATCACTCTTCATAAATATATTAACTGTAAATTATATTAACTGTAAATTCTATTAGCTGTAAATCACGGCCACCTGAAAAAAAAGTCACATTGGTGGTTTAAAATTTGACAGTTTTACGCAATGCCATGATTCAGAAAACTACCTACTCAAAGTCGAAAACATCACCAACCTGGAGGACGACCCGAGGTGCCAAACTTGCCTAGGTACCTTGTAGACTTGTAGGTACCTGCCCACGTCACGGACCTACACGTAGGAAATAAAAGATACGCACTTAATGTATTTCTCTTTATGCCCGTCGAAACTTCCGCTGAGAGCTATGTAACCTACCTATGTACGCATGTGACTCGGCTCACTATTGTAGCAGCGCGTGAGGATTCTTCAGTGTTCTATCCGAAATACTTGGAACGAGAGATTACTGCCTATCCAACGAATTAATACTATGTAGGTAGGTACCTAAACTAGGCCATTCACACTAGTTTCTAGCTCATGGCTCAGGAGACACGAGTAGGTATCGAAGTGCCCGGTGGTTGGTACACCAGATACCTACATCAAGTAGAGGAAGAAGAGCCAAGGTACCTTCAAGGCTATTCGCCCTTGATTGGCTATTAAATATATCTAGAGTCGTCGTAGGAGCCCGTATAATTGTATAATTGCCCCACACCGAACACAATTATCGAGGCTTCGGTTACAACAAAACACCCATCCAGATACAATTTTGTACGTTTTTCTATTCAGTATCTCATCGGGACATATCTATATAGGTGAGTGTTAAAATGTGTTTGTAGTGGGATGTTGCAATCTTGTTCCTTTTCCAATATGTTCATATCGTTAATCTTCGTCTATGCCCTTTCAAAGCGTTACTTTATACTATTACTAGCGAATCTAGTTCTCCGTCTCCGTCTCCGTCTCCGTTTCCGAATCTTCGTCGTCAATCCGCTTGCTGTTGGGCGGTGGCAAATGCGCCATAAAAAGGATGATGAAAGCGATCACGGCGAACCCCTAAGTAGGCGTCAGTAAGCATGACACATCAAGGTAGAATAGAGGCCCACAACATACGGCATTGCAGAAAAAGGTTAAGCTAGGATGACCCAGCTCCGAGAAAATGGCTAGTATTGACCCGAAGAGTCCTTGCGTCAATAGAAAAGCTGTGCTTTCCACGAGAGTGATTGCACTAATGGCATCTTGTCGCTGTTGTGGGTGGCATAACTCAGTCATAACCCCCTTGGCTGCTGGTGCCGACCCCGAAGCGAACGGCAGCAAAAAGCCGGCTATAAACTGTCAATTCTACATAAACGCTCTAATTGGGGTCTTGGGAAATATTACCTAGATAAACTTGCCATCCTTCGGTTGAGAAGCCGGCAATGGCTGTCACTATGGAGTCGACGACAAGACTCCATCTGACAAAGAAGAGATCAAATCCAGTTCCGGAGTCTTCTTCGTCTTCAACGGGTTGTATTGGCTCCTGCGGGACTTCTCCAACCCCATCGGCTTCGAAATCTCCTGGGTTGACTGGAATACTGTTTCCTACTCTATGTTCTCTGGTCTCCGCTGGTTCCGGCGTACCGTTGAACCAAGCCCGACCAGAGGATATGATCTTTGGGAACATGAGCAGTAAAAATATGCCGCGGATAGCCGCGTTTCCAAACATGAGGTAACCGTTCTCACTAGTACCGAAATTGAATTCGGAGGTGGCGTACATCTGTAGGAGAATCGGGACGTATCCGGAAGAAAACTGTACGACGGTGAGCAGAGTTATCAGGGAGGAAATAGGCAACTTACAACGCCGAAGAATATACCCAAGGCGAGAAAAATTAAGCTATAGCTCTTAACAACCTTACCCGACTCTAGGCGGTACGAATGAGGCGTGATCATTCTGAGAGGTGCGAAGAAGGCGCTGATACCCCGACTATTCTGTTTCTTGCTGTCGAGCTCATTGCTTGACCCATTTGGTAGGAAAAGTGCACCGTATAGCGAGGAAACGACGTAGAGGAAAAACGCAGTCTCGAAAGGTCGCCTTATGTTGTAGATGTCGCCAAGCACGCCTCCCACTGTAAAATATGTTAATTGGGTGTGCCGAATGCCATTGCCAGCTTATACTTGGACTTACGCAGGAAACCAAATGCGGTTCCCAACATGATGGACCCCTGTAGTCTCCCGAAAACGGCCGTGCGGTCTTTGGGCGCGACCAACTCGCTCACCGCGGTGTTGAGAACTAGCCTACGTCGGCTTGGTTAATAAGAAACAGGGCCAAGGAATCACGATTATACGTACTGAAAGCCACGGGGTCCTCCAATGATGCCTATAGCTTGGCATGCTTGGAAAATAATTATACCCCTTCGACCACCAATGGTCACGGCGACGATCTGGGTAGATACCCTCAAACCTAGAAGGACGGTCTGGGAGACGAATGCCCATCGCGGACCCCATAATTTGATAAAGTAACCACATATGAATAAGTTGAATACGCCGCTAAAAGACGTAGACATTCCCAAGATGGACACTTGAGTCGCGGTACCAGCGCTAATCTCTCGACGATGACATCGATCACCTGGACCCTCGAATGGGGGATTATTACTATAGAAGACATCACATTCCATAAGACGGAATACATAGTTGATTCTGACTTCGTAGTCAGTACCGAGTCATGAAGTGTTATTTTTTTTTTTTTTTTTTTGGGGATGAGGGGGGGGTTTTTGGGCGAGGTAGATGAATCGTTTATTTCTTACGGAACTTGGGTGATGCCGAGGGTGAAAGCCATCATGAAGCCGGCAAGGAGAATTCGGTTTGCGGGACCGAAAAAGTTACCAGCGGCCTTGGCGGGTCTGTTTGACCTCGGAGGGACCGCATCTTGGAGTAACGGTGATGTCTCGTCTGCAGTCATTTGAGTATAGATTTCCCTTCCCGCGTCAAAAGCACGGGATCCAAGAAATTAACTTGTATTAAAGATTGTCTCGGAGACAAAAAGAGAGCAAACGAGCCCCAAACCCGAAAAGTTTATCCAACACTATATTTCTATGGTACTATGGTACTTACACATAGGTACCAGGTACATAAAAAGGTACCCCAGCGAATCAACGATCCAATGCCCAATGGGGAATGCGTCCGGTTTCCGCTACTCTCTTTCCTTGTGGCGGTCTGACTGATAAGACAAGCTGTATTGGGCATGTATGTACCGACGCCTGCCTTATGTCCATAGGCGCGTCCATGTATTGCGTAATTTGTATCGGCTTTATCGGTATGTTAGATAAGGATAAGAACGATAAAAATTCGCTATGTGTTTTTTATTTTTTATTTTCTATTTTTTACTTACCATGTAGGTATGCTAGAGACCTGGACCAGTAAAATTGTGGTACGTTTTCGAGACTAATCGCAACTTGTTCGCTATCCCGTTTGAATAGCGTGGCGTTCTTTTTACCGAATCAATTGCAGCGCCTCCGTTGAGGGGTTCTCTTTTTTAGTATTGTATAGTACCATATGAACCTTCTTGTTCAGCGACTCTACATAACTAACCTAGTAAACAACATATCTCGGTTATTATTATTAGTCTGACGATGAATCCTTTAAACCCACCTTAAAGGGTAACATTATCAGTGGCATGATATCGCATATTTAAAAGAAGTCGTGTGAGAAGTCAATCCTTTTTTTTTTCCTTTTTTTTTACCTTTTTTTTTTTCTCATCCTACTAATTTTAATTTTGGCCCCCAAATCTATCTCCATCGTGAGTCTCCTAAGGCTGAAAGAAGCTTGAAATCTCACGACGCTATTGGTCCCTTCAGTAGACCCATGCCAACATCTGCGTTCTAATGTTTCGGGCACTATATAAATTCGGGTCTCATGGCTTTGGGTCTAGCTTAAAATCCCTTGCTGGACTATCATATTGAGGAATATTACTCGACGGTAAGAAAAAGATGCTAGGTTCAACGTTGTGATCGCCAAGAAATCGACCTGGTAACCCACAAGGACCACAAGGACCGCAAGGACCGCAAGGACCGCAAGGGGCTTCACCTATAATATTCCACAGCAAGCATAGCATAGTCTCAGCTCGCGGCGCAGCAGCATCAACGTAGTGGAGTTCTGTTTCTTTTATATCCCGGCCTACCAGGCTACTAGTGTAGGCTACCAGGCAGTATACTATGCAGGTGGTATTCTGGGTATTCTGCTATGGCTGTTACGTATATAGTGTAGTCTAGGAGACCGCAATCCTCAAATCTGATAGGATTTCTTTTCCTGTCGACCTACGCGCATTTGTATCTGGCTCATCGCTCTCGCCATGTTATCATCATCGTACAGGCGACTCCGACTGTGGCCTGATAAGCCGCTTTCGCTGAGAAGCGGAGTGTCACGCCCAAGCCAGATAACTTATAATTTTATTCTTATACTCTTAACCCTCGCCTGCTTCGTCTTTGCCGGTCTCCTCGGTCGCTGCGATGGCATGCTAAGCGATACCGACCTGGTTCGGAAGTTGGCGGAGGCATCCCGTTATGTATATCACATCTAGTCTCCAATGTACAAACTATAAGTTATAACCATGCTAACCAAGCTTTTCCGTTCCCCGAATTAGGGTCCTACGATATTTCCCGTAGTCTACGCTCTTGTCGTTGGTGGTGCTCTACGTTCCTTGGCGTTATGGAGGCTACAAGACGGAGAGAAGGTTGGCTTCTTAGACTTACTCATTGGGAGTACCTCCGTGGGTGGCATGATCGGGACGCAGCTTGAGCGTCGACTTACACAATTTGATGTCCACAGCCTTTGTCTCCTGATAATATGGGCTCTATCTCCCCTTGGAGGTCAAGCCTCGTTCAGAATTATTACTTACCGGGACATACCCATACCACAGAATCTGACATTGGATTTCCTAGACTTTTCCAATGCTAGTTCTCCTGTTGCCTGTAAGTAGCACCAATAGACGCCCCGTCTAGTCTGTGTCGGAATCAATTTCCGCTTCCCTACATTGCTGAAGAAATAACTATTCCTCAGTTACCTCTTAGTAGTAGCAGTTATTAATGTTCGTCCCTATAGTATCTTCGGTAGATATTGTAAATCTGCTTGACGTTATCGATTCTTCCTTCGTGTCGTCTCTTGTTTCCTCCGCGTCAATCAGCCAATCCCCTATGGATCCTTGGGGTAACATAAAAATTCCATTTATTGAAAACCTCCCGGGATACGACTCGGCAAACGAGGACGAGTGGATTCCTTATTCGGGATATACGGAGACTACACCGTACTCTTCTCTTATCGGAGTACCAGTATCGAATATACCGAAAACAGGTAACACCGAGTTTACTGTGGAAGCATCCTATTGGAATATTCGTTGCCCCGAATTCGGATCCCCCGAGGGTTACGACGACGAATACTGGTTCGAAACGATTTTTAATGCCAGCGCCGGCTGCACGCTCGGAACTTTACAATGTACTATATTCGACCATAGCATATCACTTCCCGATGGTCTTACCACAGAAGGAGCCCGAAGTCCGTGGGGTTGGATCATGTCATTGAGCCGCGAGAGTGACAGGGAAAGCCGTTGTACCGCAGCATCTACAGACGATATCCCCCAAAGACAACTCTTTGTCCGAACTAGAAACACAGGTGCCCACAAGCCAACCGCGGCAAACTGTACTATGGGAACGACTAATGTCGAAGCGTCGGTAAATTGCAATGGTTGGGACTGTAAGGTTGATCGGGTACGCAGATCCCAGAAGCCCAAGGTTCACCAGTCGCCTTCCTATACTATATTCGACCGCTGTAGCCCTTGGGATTCGACCATGAACTTACCCAACTTCCTGAATTATCTCATCGATGCGGCTGGAAGCGATCTCTCACGTTCCGTAGGGCCAGGCTTATTCCAAAATTACCTAGTCAACCCAGATGCCCCCTTCGCCGGCACAGCTTTACATAGTTATTACATAGATTCTGACATTACACCTATCGGTAACGAATCGTTTGCGATACGGTTTTCGCAGATGCTTAACAGCTACTGGACGTCGTTCTATAACTTTAACCTTACATACGGGGGGCACCCGGAAAATCTTGCCTTCTCTACGGACTATTACACCGGCTACCCTATTTGGGGTCCTCTCGCAGATACCGCAGGCGTCAATACACACATGGAGACGCATTTTTTCTATCACAGGGGATGGATGGCCGTGCTTGTTATCTCGGTCACGACCATGTTTCTCAGCGGTATCGTCAAAGCTATCGTCGATTTAAGGATTTGGATCCCCGATTTACTCATGAACGTTTCGACTATGATTAGAGGGAATACGTCGAATTGCCCCAGCGTACCGTACGGCGGAACCGCTTTGGACGACAGTGAAAGATCGCGACTTTTAAAAAATCTGAAGGTCAGATACGGCAATATCCGTCCCCAAGACGATAATCCAGGTGAGCTGGGAATAGGTGAGCTCGCGGAGGGCGAAGGGAAAACCACTAGAGTTAGACTAGATGAAACATATTGGTAACAGCTTCACCGAGGAAGGTAGCAGTAAAATGCAATTCAAGAAGTAAATAACAAATACTCGCCCAGATTCCAATCTAGTTTGATCCGAGGAATGGAAACGATGGAATGGTAAGCCGGCGTGACTTACCCATCATCCGGGTTCGCGATGAAGATTAGGCCACCTACATACCAGGCGCGGAATCACACGTGAAACGCCGAGCTTTTATGGCGACATCTCACCGCTCGAGTAGAACCAACGGTATCAAGCCGTTTGTTATCTCGAGCTTACCTACTTGATGCACATCCGCATGAACAGCAGCCAAGAAGTGCCGAGAGATGCAGCGATAATCGGACTAACGGGGATTGTAAGACTGCATATGATAAATACGACATGGATGAGACGCCGAAAGGAGGCTCTTAAGCTCGCGAGTATCGTGTGCTTTCTATCCGTTCATCACTTATAGTACGTATCTTCAACCCATTTGCCAACCCCGCCGCCGCTCACTTGGATATATATACGGTCCACGGATAGGACCAGGGGAATAAGGAAGTATAACTCGACTTTATATCTAATGACATTTCGGAAAATCGAGAACCTACACCAAACAAAGCCAAAATATTAGACTCCGCAACCGACATCGGATTTCCCCAAATTGAATCCTTCCAACCACCACCGTAGATTTGAGAAACTGATCGTATACTACGTAAAACAGTTGTCAATGGCCATAGATCTCAAAGACGAGGGCCAAACTGAAAAGCCAGATATAGGGCCCGACACAGAAGGCATATTTGCGTCAAATCAGGAGAATGTTGAGGTCAAGAATCAAGGTGAAAGCGTAACCTCGTCGCCAATAGCTCTCGAAGAGGCGAAAGAGAATGGCCGACTAGCCAAGACAATAAGGATCTTGAATTGGATGCCAAAACGCTGCCGCTACGACCCCGAGAACCCGCCAAACTTCACCCTCGCTTTAAACGTCCTATTCGCTTTTGTACGTTATCGCCATGCTGCCATTCCATTCCATCCCATCCCGCCGGGCTAACATCTTTCAGAGCGGAACATTTACCGTCGCAAATCTTTACTATGCGCAACCCATCTTAAACGTCTTAGCCAGAGACTTTAACGTAAGCTACGAAAGAGCCTCCGACGTAGCGACACTGTCGCAAGCAGGGTATGCTGTCGGCCTGCTTTTTCTATGCCCTTTGGCGGATATGGTTCCGCGACGACCGTTCATCCTCTTCCTCATATGGGTGACCGCAACCATTGTGAGTATTCGACGATGGACGGCACTTTGCATACCTACCTCTTAATGTCTTAATGTTACTTACCTGAGATGACTCGCACAGTGGATCGGGTTATGTCTTACGAATAACTTCGACGTGTTCATTAGCCTCTCATTTCTATGCGGAGTTGGGTACGTGCCCATCACCTCACCACCTCACCACCACCTCACCACCACCCCCCCCCCTCCCCAGCGGCATCCCTTATTTCGGCTGACAGATAGCTAGAACTGTTACCCCGCAACTAATGCTACCGCTCGTCGGCGACCTAGCGCCGGCTCATCGCCGTGCTAGCTCTCTATCCGTGGTTGTATCGGGGTTGGCACTCGGATTACTGATCGCGAGGGTCCTGTCGGGTATAGTAGCAAACTTCACGTCGTGGAGGAATATCTACTGGCTAGCATTCGGTGCACAATATCTGACTTTGGCATTGCTCTATTTCTTCCTCCCCGACTATCCTGCTAAGAACAAAGGGCTCAACTACTTTAAGGTGCTTTGGGGAATGGCAGTCATGGTGGTCACGGAGCCTCTCCTCACTCAGGCGTGCATAATTGGCTTCTTGCTGAGCGCTGCTTTCACCTCCTTTTGGACTACATTGACTTTCCTCCTCGCGTCGCCGCCGTACGAGTATTCGTCCCTCGAAATCGGGTGCTTCGCCTTTATCGGGATCGTGGTTGTCGCATTGGCTCCGGTCTGGTCTCGCCTGATAACCGATCGCTTCATGTTCCTGTTTTCGGTCGTTCTCGGTCTCAGCTTCGAGTTTATCGGCATCGTGGTCTCGACTTTCATCGGAAGCTTCACCGTAGCGGGGCCTATTATCCACGCCATCATGATGGACTCGGGCGCAAACTTTACACATACTGCTAATCGTAGTAATATCTATAGCCTCGATCCCAAAGCAAGAAATCGCGTGAATACAGTGTACATGGTTTTCGCTTTTGGTGGACAAATTATGGGTACTGCTGTAGGAAATAGGCTGTACGCTCAAGGAGGTTGGGTTTGGAGTGGTGGTTCGAACATCGCTTTCATCGGCGTAGCTATCATCGTTGGTATAATCCGAGGCCCAAGGGAGACCGGTTGGGTGGGATGGTCTAATGGTTGGAGTATAAGGAGAGATGACACTCCGAAAAGGGGTCCAGCGGGTTCCCCTGATACTGGCATCGAAGAGGCTTCGCCGCCACCAGAACAGCTAGCGGAGAATCGTGCAGGTGGAAACGCCGTATAGCTCCAGAAATTAAATCAAATCGCGTTGCTTTAATTCCGACCAAGTCATCGGTTTAAAGTGTCGATACTCATGCGAGCCCCTTCTTCACACCCTAATCCAAGGACTGAGATCCGCCCATAACTGACACCTTCGCCCTCGCCCATTCTCCCAAGAGCTCCCTTCGGCAATTGTGAAGTTCGTGGCCAACGGTGATACTTTGGTATCGTTACTGGGCAAATAGAGAGTGACGTTGAATTCGACACCGCCCATAACAATTTCTGTCCTGGTTGGTATACCACCGGTCATATTCATATTAAGCATCCAGTTATGCCCTGGTTCTGCCTTCCACTCAGGCCACACCCCGAAGCCTGCCGCATCGATGTTCCCGTTTTTATCGGCATCGATCTGCGCTTGGCTAAGGGTCGGGTCTCCGTTTACTACGAAGTTACCCCATATTCTTTGAAAAGTCTCACGAAAGGCCTCGTTCATGCCGGTACCAGGATTATCCACTGGTTCGAGCAGCGGATATAGATCAAGACCATGCTGGCCTGGCGGGACCGAGAATTGATAATGCCAAGACTGTCCACCTGGCTTCTTTGCGTACGCGTCAGAGAGCCAGTACGACGGGCAAGTAAACGATATCTCTGCGTATAGATTGTCTGCCGCCTGCTGCCAGCCGTACCCCCATCCCGAGTTTGTCGTCGAGTATGGCGGGTTCACGCCGTCTGGGTCGATTAATATATCAGTAGCGTTCTTAGGAACATGATAGAGCTTGAGGATATTGGTCATATTCACTTCGCTTAACAGCGGATATAAAGTTAAAACGAGCTGCTTGAAATCACTCTCACTCGTTATGTTTTGAGGAGTAAAGTCCGGGCCGTCATTCAAGTTACTCGCCGTCAAGATACGAAGACCATTCAACCTCCCTCCTTCTAGGAGCCGCTCGCTGGGCCGTTCTTGGATCAACGTTCCATCCGTGACAGGAAAAAAGGCCCATTGGCCGTGGGTCGCCGACGTGCTAACATAGTCGCTGGCGGTTTGAAGATCGACAGTGTCCGCTGAGACTAGACATTCAAAGATTGATTCGTTTCCTTTGGGCCCTGTTCCGAGACAGCCCGCACGATCCGCGAATCGATAATAGTATTCAGTTGGCGTAGTATCATCGTAATTCCTGGGATAGTAATTAGTGCCTAACAACCTACCTATTGTCTACGGGGGATGATACGGAAAATGCAACTTACCATTGCGAGGGCAGGAAAGGACTCGTAGCGATGATATTCTTGAATAAAGCTATATCATCAGCGCCCCCAAAAGCCATACCAAGGAGCATGGCGCTGCCTCCTCCAGCGGACTCTCCAGCAATGGTCACTTGTTCGGGATCCCCACCAAACAGGTGAATGTACTCTTGAACCCACTGCAATGAGAAATACATATCATGGATCCCTACGTTAAGCACGCCGGATCTAGCCAACTCCGCCGACGAAAGGAACCCAAAAGCCCCCAGCCGGTACTGGATCGTCACTATGATATACGTGTTGTCGTTGGTATGGATCTGTGGTGACGGGTCATACGCCCCGTTTGCTTGGCCATAGCCTCCGCCGTCTATCTACATTAGAAGGACCCTAGATATTAGTAGAAGCCACTTCTGACTTACGAATCCAAATCATCACTGGTAGGCCCGTTTTATTCGCGGGTGCGAAGACATTCACGAAGAGGCAGTCTTCGGAGCCAGTTGCGTTTGGATTGTGAGGGCTATCATCTAATTTAGCTTCATATTCGTCTGGGCTCTCGAGCCTTCCTTGACGTACTTGGGCGCATTTTTCGATTGGGGACATTGTGAAGCATATTCAAATGCCGGGGTTATTCGAGTCCTATTTTGGTTCGGGGGTTGTGGTAGCTGCCATCTAAGATGCCCGATGGGAGGGGCAGCATATCGTATCCTAGAAGCTCGTGAGCTCGAGTATCCCGAATATTCCAACGCTACATGAAAGAAATACCCTTTGTATACATTCACGCCGTATCTCTCATCATAATATCCTTGATATATTTCGTAGTCCAAGTCGACCACCGGCGCTAGAAGGCTTTGACTGACTCCCAAAGAAAAGAGCAACGCCGAAAGAGTTGACGATATTTTTAAAAACATATTTTTGAAAAGGATTTGCTGGTTCTACAAATGATGTGTTGAGAATATTGGCCCTAGGGCATACCAGCGGCGAAAGTAAAAATAAAGAGGCCACGGAACCTACCTGCAGAGGCAAGGGGTTCTCCCCCTATACTACCAGTAGCGCGAGAGCAAATGATCAGACTCGTCACGCTCGCCTACGCAGACTAAGCTCCGGTTTCAACTTGATTAGCAAGTATACACAAGGTATCACAGTCAAAGCTTCGGGCCCTTTAGCAGCGTAAGAATAAAAGCACTTCTCCGACTATTAGCCAAAGCATCTTCTAGCCGCATCATAATAATACTAAAATAATCTCGTGATGGCGTAACGCACGCCTGCTGCTATGACTTTTTATATATAATTTGCGTCTTACTTATTCCTATTACGAGCTGCTAGGTAAAGCTATGGCTCTGGTGACTTTTTATTGTCTTACTCATTTCCAGGCTTCATTTTCTCCGTGCTTAGGTATTCTTTGTGCCCCAAATTCGGCCATAATTTATTACCTGGATCGAAGCATAGTCTTGTTTTGTAGAAACATCTGCAATGGCCAAAACTCGACCGCCCTTGCAAGATTTGATGAATGAAGTGTGAGGCTCTAATTACATACGACAGCGATGCCATTACGACGCCACCTATATCACATCAGGGATATTAGGCATCACCACCACACCAGTGTATAAACTAGCAACATGGGATGAAGGCTAAGTTAAAGCTAACCTAGTAGCTTCAATAGTCTATTAGGCACATATGTGGCTTTCGAAGCGAACGTTTATTTGTACAGGGCCGTAGGATTTGGATTCAACTAGAGTCATAGCGCCGGCTCTGAGTAAAACAGCATCTCGGAACTATGTCGAAGCTCGGAGTCATATCAGTATTTACTCACCTCGACGACTTCTTCCTCTTTATTAAACCCACCAACTAGTTAGATCTGCCGTCTGAATAACACGTTTCCGAAGCACGTATAATACCTATATATCCTTGCATACTAGAAGCCTAAAGTCCACTTGCACCTTCGAGGAGGATATATCTCCCAGACGTGAAAAAGAACCCATCCGCTCTTACAATCAGGCGGCAAAAGAGAAGTAAGTTGAAGATTCTATAGTTATAGGTCTCGCGTACTCCTCTATACTTAGGCGCGTAAGAGATGCATGTCGACGTACAATTCCACCGCTCGGTCGCGAGAATAAGACAGGCATCGCAACTAGGCAGGTACTTATAAGCGACGCGTCTACCAAGGGTAGGTATGTTGCGTAGGGGCTGGGCTGGGCAGTGCAGCACATGCGACGACAGTGCATATATAATCTACCTCGAGGGCTGATATGATTTCAGTTCAACTCAAAGGTAGATCAGTGAGGTAGATCAATAAGCCACGTACCTCATAAGCCAATTGGCGGTTATAACTTACGAGATTATTCATATTGAATTTCATATCCGCCGGTATTGGCCGAGCGAAAAAGATGATCAGGCACTTATCTAGGCCGAGGTTACATTCCAAGACTCGCCTGAGTGCCGTAACTAGGACCCGGACCTGATAAGCAATTGGGGTGACCTCCCTGCTCCCTGCTCCCTGCCTCCCTGCCTCCATGGCTGCATGGACATGACGATCTACCCCGGACTCCACCCTCAAGCAGAGACGAGATAAGGAAAGTAGATAGGCTTCCTAGGAGTCAGCTTCCGCCAAGCAAGGTATTATCGCACGTAAAGAGCATAGTTGCCTCTGTTTGGCTTTCTAGTAGTTATCCGATAGATTATCTTGGTTGGATCGAGAGTAGACAAAGGCCTCGTCGAATCACACGTATCGGTCCGGTCAGCATTTCCCTGGAGATAGGGGACTTTCGAATAGGAAGCAAGCCGTAAACGTCATCCGCATTCCATGCACGTCGGTATTCTTATCTACATTATCTCCTCCAAGATAAACATGTTGTCTACGCTACCGTGGGGTATACCGGGGTATTAGGACTCGCATCCATAGCCTATAGGCGCCTATATAATGTCTTACGACGTCCTCGAAAACCTAACGGCAAAGTTCGCAATACGTTGTAAATACATTATAGATGATGGCGCAAAAGCTAGAGATATCGATGCTCCCAGAAGTCGCAGACGCGAACAACCCCCTGGAGATATCCAATATCTCGGAGAAGGACCCGGAGAAGGACCCGGAGAAGATAACCGACGATGCGGAGACAAGTGAGAAGAGCAGTGTAGCAGGTGGTGAGATTCGAGACGGCTCAGGTTCGACTCTACCTCGGTTTCGCCGACGATACTTGGATTAATTGCTTATCAACAAGCAGTTCCAGAATATACCGACGAGCAGTATAAGAAGCTCAAGAGGAAGGCCGATAGATATTTGCTCCCACTAATGTGGCTTTGCTACGGCATCCAGCAGACTGACAAGACATCAATCGGAACGCAAGCTACCTTTGGTCTCACAAAGGTATGGCCGTGACCTCACACCTATCTGATCAACTCCTCTGCTGACGCTGGTTCATATGCGATAGGATACCGGACTTGTTGGACAGCAATATTCATGGCTCACGACGATATTTTATATCACTTACATGTGCTTCGAGTTCCCGTCCAACATCATCCTGCAGCGGTATCTTATGGGCCGAACCCTATCATGCTACATGATCTGTTGGGGTGTCGTAGTTCTGTGTATCGGGTTTACACAGAACTTCACGCAGATAGTCACCCTACGCGCGTTGCAGGGAGTGTTCGAGGTAAGTCCTACTCTACGAAGCCTTAGAACTTGAGTATGCAAGGGCACTTACAAGGCCCGTCGTTTATCAAGTGTTGCATCTCACCCGGCTTCATTCTCGTGGTCGGAAGCTGGTATACGACACGCGAGCACTCATCTCGGTCACTTGTCTTCCAAAGTGCCAATGCCGGCTTCGGTATCATTTCCAATCTGATCCTCTATGGGATCGGATCGTTACAATACTCGCGAGGACCTGAGTTTCAAGCATGGCGATACATGTCTTATGTGAGTTCCTCGCAGAAAACTTATATCTAGTACCTTTCACACGCTGATAACAACTTTGATGGCCCGCCGACGTAGTTCCTCGGAGGCATGACAATTCTCACCGGACTCCTGTGTTTGTTCTTACTCGGTACTCCATCCGAAGTTCGCTGGCTGAGCTCGGAAGAGAGGAAAATAGCCAACGCCCGCATCATGACGAACAATACAGGCCACGACCGGACTGGTATCAAGAGATGGAAGTGGAAGCAAGCACGCGAATGTCTCGTTGATCCTTGTGTGAGTCTTGAGAGAGAAGCCCAAGCGAAAAGTCACCAGCTACTAACGTAAGAGGCGATCGCATCGATAGTTTTGGTTAGCCGGAGCCAACGCGTTCTTGAGTTCCGTTCCTAACGGTGGAATAACCGCCTTTGGTTCCATCATCAACACCAACGCCGGGTTCAGTCAGTCGCGTATCGGGTTTCGCTATTAAGAAAAGAAGCTAACGGCGAGTTAGCAAACCTACAAGTAATTCTCCTCGATATACCACGGAATCTCACGTCTGTAATATGGTTCATCATTATCGGTATCGTCACTAGTAGGAAGAATAATCTTCGCATGTGAGTCAGGCCGCGAATATAATCATAGCAGAGCATTGGAGATGCAGCTAACAGGAAGCCTTAGGTATTTCATGATAGTCTCCGTGATTCCTCCGGTGGCAGGATTCGTTATGATGGCGACACTCCCTAACGAACCTCATTACAAGTGGATTAAGTGGGCAGGGTAGGTCTTGTCTCACTCACCCCTATTAACAAACTTCCCTCCAAACTACCCAACCTAGCCACTAACAGACTGGGCGCCAACTCCTAGATACTTCATCACCGTTCCGAGCGTGGTAGCACTATTCGTCGCTTGGACACTAATCCCCTCGAACGTTGCCGGTCGCACCAAGCGTACACTGACATCGTCATTTACCTTCGTCGGGTATTGCGTGGGTAACATGGTCGGATCGCAAATCTTCCTCGCGAAGGATGCTGTACGTCTCTCCCCTTCTCGCGATTCAGACCTAGCTAAATTATCCAAAGCCGCGATATATACCCGGAACCGCCGGCTGTGCGGTTTGCTTTGGACTCGAGTTCATCGTCATCGTAGCGTGGAGGGTTGTGCTAGTGATGCGGAATCGACGGCGCGAAAAGTGGCTGGTCAGACAAGGCATCAGCGAGGAAGAGAGAGTAGAAAGGGGTAAGCAACTCGGCGAGCAGGACTGTACAGATTTCGAGAATCCCTATGTAAGTTAACCCCTATTCCCGTTTCTCCTATCCCAAAGCCATTTCATCTAACGTCTCAACTCGTTCAGTTCCGCTACACAATGTAGAAGTGGAAAATTCCGGCAAGATACCCCCTAAGCTACATAGACACAAACACAGATGGGTACAAGCCAATGTATGTAAATCCAACGTCGGGCTTTATCTTGATCCTCGAAAGCAAACTATAGATACCTAGCTGCCTAGATACATAGATAGACAGTAGTTTAGGGAGCACTATATAGATATAATACGTAAAGATAAAACCATTGCTTGATTGCGTAAAAAATCCGCACCGAACGACGTACCAAACGCTTAAAAGGTCGTGGCCTAGACCATCTAACGGTTTGCCGACGCAAGGTAACACCTACAAGGAGCAATGAAGGCTAGATAAGTTGGCAGGACCATGAATGCAACTAGTCGGTAACTAGATCGTAGATCCATTCCATCATGTCTAATTGAAACAAGATGTGTCATCTACTATGCTTCCTAAGTAGATGCGGCGACTGAAATGGCTAAGCCTTGCCTCCTGAGACAGTGTAGAAAGAAAAAAAACCGTAACACATAGAGGTATCTCGAGCGCTTCATCCAAAAATCCCGATCCCGATGTCTGACAAACGCCAATTTCCCGTATATACACCCACTTTCTATTTTTGAAGTACCAGATCGCGTTACACACAATCAGAATATGCTGTCTAAGACGAGTAGACAGCAACCCACTGAACTTCCATCATACTGCCGTAGCCGTCTTGAGTAGCCAAGTTGGGCAGACCGGGCCAGTCACCACCAACGGCAACGTTAAGGAGTATGTACCTAAAACGTATAATTAGTAGCTGCTTATTGTGCATCCGTTATATTGCAGTACTCACAAAGGGCTATGGGCTAGGGAAGACCAAACAGGAGCGTCGTTAATATCAGCTCCAGAAAGAGTGTTATAGTTGTTGCCATCCAAGTGCCATGTAATGGTCTGCGCTCGCCAGTCCTCGTTGGTGAGATCGATCGTGACACCCCAAGTGTGGAAACCATCAGCTGGCATGGGAGTTGTGCCGGCGCGTCCGATGGGTTCATTGCAAGGTCCACCAAGGGGACTACCACAGTGAACAGTACCATAGCCGGTAAGAATTCCGTTGACCTGTTCCATGATGTCTATTTCTCCGGCAGCAGGCCACTGGGTACCGTGGCGCATAGCATCACCAAGAGCCCAGAAGGCAGGCCAGATACCTTGCTTGTTAGGATTGCTTCCTAACAGAATGCTTGACTGTATGCTGAAGACCTTGCCAGGCTTGGGAGTCCAGGAACCCTTGGTCTCGATACGTCCCGAGGTCCAAAGGCCAACGGGGGATTTTCGGGGAACGAATTGAATGGTACCACCACCGCTAATCTGAACGTTCTTGTTCGAGGTGGTGTATGTTTGGACTTCATTGTTGGTATTGATGGCATCCATGACGTTCCATGTATCACCGTTGGGAGGGGCTCCCGCTGATCCCTCGAAGGACTCGGAGAAGACAATGCTCATGCCCTGGATGTTCGGCGGGGCAATGGCGGCAACTAGGCCGGGGACGAGGAAAGCGACGATGCTTTTCTGGAAGCGCATTTTAAAGGATCAAGGTCGGAAATGACAGCAAGTGCCGAGTTTATAGAGATAGGTTGTATGATGACGGTATATATACCCTAGCTTTTTTTTTTTCTATAGAATTTCTTCTATATAGACCTTCTTCTAAGAGAGTCGACTTGGGCTAAGATGATATGATATAAAAGAGAGCTATCCTGGCTGCAATAGTAGAAAGGATCCTGACTTGCAGGGAGTTGACGGATATCTTATTCCAAAGAGAAAATATTGAAAGATGAAGCAAACAAGTGAATAGCTAAATAGCTAACCTAATAACTATCACGGAAGTAAAAGAGTGTTTTATATAAACTCGGCTAGCAAGGCAAAAAAAAAAAAAGAAAGAGAGTGTAAATGCACAACTGGTTGGGCGCAGAGGGAAAAAAAAAAAAAAAAGGAAGACTAGTAGAAGAGCTCGGAAGCAACTCACCTTGAAGATATATATTAAGAGCCCATAATGGAGACCCGGGTTGTGTTGTATGCAGTGCCACTCGGTCAAGGAGTTCAGGGGCTCCACTGGATTAATGGGGACTTCTTCGATAAGATCCACGCGGATCTAAAGAAGAAGATGGGTTGGATTGCCTAAAAAGTGGATGGGCATAAAAGGGAACATCGGATACCTATAGAGTAAGCGATGAGATATGCTATATACATATGTAGTACATGCAAGTTGAGTGTTCTAGGTACCTCAAGGTTAGGTACCTTAGGTAGTACCCGTCCTACTAAGGTAAGGTACCAGGGAGACGGACAGCATAATACGTGACTAGCGCGGAAATTAATTGTGGGAGGACTTTAGGGTGAAACTGATAGATTGGTAAGGGGGGTTTACTACTTGGTTTCTTCTCTTTCTTAGCACCTAAACTCACTTGCCTTGATTCTTGAATGGACCTTGAATAGCCTTTGATTCGCATTTTGACTGAGTTGAAATACGCCTCGGAATATTGTGTAATACCTGGATAAGCCGGATTGGTTGGGATAGGTTAAATAGGACCTGATACGGTGGGTAGGAAATAACTCCCTTCCCCCACCTCTTCTCCCCTCGAGAGGTGACATTGGGCGCACTGTTCCTGAGGTCTAAGCCAGTCAGCCAGTCCGCATCTTGGATTTAGTTCCTAGCAACTTACCACTCGCGACGCGCCGAGCCTCTCTTGTCTTGCCTATCTTGCCTGTCTTACCTATCCTGTCGTGCTCCTAAAAAGCTCCGGGAGAGACATGGATTCGCCTTTCAACTTTTTTAGATGGAGCCCGACGGGTCTAGTCTCCCATCGTCCCTTTAAGTCAGCATTAACAGTGGCGATATAAGGATGGATAAGTAGTTAGTAACAAGACAAACAAGACAACAAAAAGAAAAACTTGTCATATGCAGTCACGTCGTATTTTTGACATCTCATCCATCACTAAACCCCTTATCCCAAAGATGCAAAGTGCTCGTACAACCAACCACGATGAGTTGGCCGGTGTCCAGCGCCCAGTGTATGATGTGAGATGCATTCATACGTTAGGTAAATGCTCCAAATATTCCCCAGCTAACCGAAGGCCGGCAACCGACGCGGTTCCAACAGTCTATGGCCAGGTCGTCGAAAAAGGCTTCCCACATGTGGTAGAGGGGCAGACCCAGCGCTTTTGGCCAGGATGAAGAAAATTGGAGGAGAAAAAAGGGGGGAGGGGCAAGCATATGCAGGTCTAGAATAGGCTAGACTACATTTAACTAGCTTAGCATGACCCCTGGTTATGCAAGGTACTGTACGGCATACGCTGAGTTGGCACCTGCACTCAGCACGCTATTACCATAGTATGTGTGATGATGGGCCAATGAGATGGGCACTATACAGATTTGGGTTCTTTGTCCAACGGTCGGTAGGGGTTTATGGTGAAACAACGAAAGATAAACTGGGGCCTCTGCCCTATTCTACTTTTTTCTTTCCTTCTCGGTACCTACCTGGATATCCATGATTCATGTACTTCCCACATAATGTAAGCTTGATTTGACCTTCAACCTGCACCTATACGCGTAGTGCAGCAGTACATTTAGGTAATACAGGGCGTAATTAAGTATTCCACCGAGTTACATAGTTAAACCGGCTTCAATTTTCGATTCTCACATACGGATTACAACTTACCTTGATACGCAGCTATCTTAACGTAGCATCTACGAATCAACAAATCAACAACTATATCAAACTAACGACAATCGGTATCAGTGCTCACATTTATCTGCTACATCGCTAACAACTACCATTACTACCTGCTCTATATGTTTACTGGCAATAGCCGCGGGAACGGGGTTTGAAGGAACCTCCGTTCGTATTAAGCGCGCACCCAGGAAAAATTCAATTTGCAATACCTCCTGTTCCCACGAGCCATGCCAAATATAACTCCTATTTACCGCGCCGCCTTTAGTTAATAGGCGCTCGCCGAAGCGCTTAATAGGTCTAACCATACGATAATGGATCCTCTTATCCTTTCAGTTCACGTTCCCCATATTGCGAGCTCGGTTGGGCAACACAACTCAAGTTGGTTCCTGTCGTGGATTGGTGATACGCTGGAGGCTGACTGCTTCCACGCTATATTCAACTCCGGATAAGAAACCGATGATCTTTTCGACTTCGAGAAAATTCCCCGTTGAACCAACGGGGAAGAAGCGCTTATCTTTTCCTAGTTACGGCTAGGCTTGCTACCAAAATCCCATCTTATCCCATCTTATCAGTTGAAATGCCGGACGGCACAGGTCCGGCGGTATGCAGGTGCTTGTGATTTTACTTCAGTCTTTTCATCCAGTGATATTCTTTCCTCTCTTCACTTGGCTTTGGTCTAGGCCAATGGGTCGCTAACGAGTGAAGTTCGCCCCCATCACCACCCGACCTGACACGACAGTCTATTTGCAAAAAGTCTAGACTATCATACCACATTTATTCCTCTGCCAATGCTAATAGAGAACGGGTTCGTTCTTTAAGATATAACCCCTTGCACACCAATTCTCATTACTTACAAGGGTTCAATGATCGCTGACTGCTCGATCGATTTTGCCAAAAAGAGATGTTTCTTGAATAAGCTCGTCAAAAACCCCGGGAGAGATCGACTTAAATATCTACATGCACTCCCCAACTGGTGACACATCCACTAACTAGGGAATGACACCGGTCTGGGTTATTTAGCCCCTCCCACAGATCATGAAAAGATTCTGTATGTAGATGCCCAATTAAGCGAGACCCATTTGCTATGTAGGAATTGCCCCCATCGTGATTCTATCCTCCATGCTGTAAAACACGGACCATATTTCGACCCATGTCTTCAATATCCTCTTCCTCCTTCAGAACCCCTACCTTTATTTATTCTTCACAGGTACAAGAAAGTCCTTCGTCAGAATAGCCATAAGAAAAGCTTTACGTGCTGTACAAAACTTAGGTACACATGACTTGTCCGGAGAAACATATGGGCTATACAATAAGCTACCAGTCTTATACAAATGCCCCACATATCCACCCCCCACCACCAAAAACAACACCTTATTTTAATTAATTATAAAAATTTGAATTTTTAAATAAATAAAAAATAAAACATATTATTAGAATCTATAAATGCTATATATTAATATTTGGTATACTAACCTCAGGTGCGGCATATTATAACCAAATAATAACATATTAATTTAATTAACTTTTTAATAAAATTAAGATTTATAACCTTCTATATTGAACAGGAGCTCTGATAGCTCCTACAGGATATGCCCTACACTTCAACTAACCCATAACAACCAAAGACTATATAAGCTCAAAGATATAAAATAATTATATCCTAATAAAAATATTAAAATAATTAAATAAATAATTTATTATATGTGATTATTCTGTAATAATAACGTGTATAATAAGGTATAAACCTAAAAAAATATATATTATCTATATAAAACTATATAAAAACAATTTCTGAAGAACTATTTATGATTTATACTAATTAAGTAAGAAAATAATTATTAAAACCTATATATATCTAAACAAATATATGTAAACCTTATAAAAATTTATTAAAGGATCTTCTGGAATAGTTCCTATTATGTACTCCTGTTGTATACTTCTATTATATATCCCTATTATGTATTCCAGCCATATACTCACATTGCACTGGTTCAATATTTCTTTTAATAACTTTATAATATATATAATATTTCCTTTATTTTTTTAAAAATATTAAAATTAAAACTTTAATTTATATATTTTTCTTTTTAAAATCCTTCAAATATATTTAATAAAATTCAAATTAGAAAAATGGAAAAGCCATTTAATTGTAAAAATATTATGCTTTTCAAATTATTCTTTTAAAATTTTAAATTTATAGATAAATATATTATCTTAAATAAAAAAGTTCCTAAACTTATAAAAAAGCATAAAACCTTCTTCTAATATATCTATATATAAATTAAAAATTATATTGTTATATAGAATTTTAAAATTACTTTTATATATAATTAATTAATTAATATTTTTTTTATTATATTGTAATTATATTATATTTTATATTATAATTAAAATATTAATATTGAACAGGAGCTCTGATAGCTCTTGTAGGATATGCCCTACATTTCAACTAACCCATAGCAACCAGAGGCTGTATGAGTTCGAGGATGTAAGGTGACTATATCCTAATAAAAGTATCAAAATAATTAAATAAATGATTTATTATATGTAATTATTTTATAATAATAGTGTATATAATGAGGTATAGGCTTAAAAGAATATATATTATCTATATGAAATTATATGGAAATGATCTCTGAAGAATTATTTATGATTTATATTAATTAGGCAAAAAAACAATTATTAAAGCCTATATATATTTAAATAAGTATATATAAATCTTATAAAGGTTTATTAAGGGATCTTCCAGAATAATTCTTATTATATATTCCTGCTGCGTACTCCTATTACATATCCCTATTATATTAACTATGTACTCACATTGTACCGGTTCAGAGCTCCTTAGAGTTAATAAAGTGGCTTATCTAATAAATTAATCTTAACAAAATAAACCAGAAAGATTGTAAAGAAATGTAATCAAATTAATAACTAAATTAATCAACTAAATCCAAATTTATATAAGCCAAAATAATCAATATAAATCTAAGATATATATAAAAGAAAATCTTAAAACAAGTATATTCTTAGCTCCCCAATTCTTTAATTGGTTGTAGTACTGTATTTCAGCTCGGCTGATTAATCATCTTTAAGTGTTTATAGCTAATTATTGTACCATATCTGCTAACTTAATGAAACTTAATAATGCTAATAATAGTCGATAATTATCATAATATCAATATAATATGTATGTTGTATGAAGCGCATTGAGCTGATCAGGTACAATATAAGCTCTGAATAAGAGAAATCTGTATTATTGTTGAAAAAGTGTTATATAAAGAAAAGTGTATTGATGCTATTGTAGTGTATTTGTTCCAATTAATAATTATTACTTAATAATCTTATAGTTAAATTATAAATAATTTTATAGTTAAATTATAAATAATAAGATTATAACTTCTTCTTTTCATTTCTTCAAAGTTTATTTAAATTAAAAACGCTTTAATATTTTTTTTTTCTTTTTTTTCTTCTTCTTTTTCTTTAAATGCCTAATCTTGATAGTAGGTGCTTGCTTATGCTGTACACTAGTTGAACTAATATTGATCAACTGTGTAAATAATGCTCTTATACTTAATAACTTTAGTATAATTGTAATTTGTGGTGGTAAATAACTTGTAGGCTCAGGACTCTCAAAATGCTCTTATATCGTATCTTTCTGAATGATATTTTCCTAATCAAGTTTGATATAATTGTTTTATTTCTCTTGGTAATTGTATATAATATCCTAATATATATTATCTTTATAAGGTAATAATGTATGATTATATGCTATAAATACTATAAATGTTTTATAAGATAATAACATATTATATTTGGGTTAATTAGATAATATATTGTATATTTGATTAACTGGTTATTTTTGTACTAATTATATAAGAGGTATTATATATTGGTATACTAATATATAAAAAGGTAATATATTTTCTTGTTTAATCTATCTTATATGGATAACTCTTGCGGTGCTATGATCTTTAATTACATCTAATTTTTTATTCAATTGACTAATAGCAATTTTAATTTTAATTTTAATAAATCATAATATATAAATTAATATTAAAATGATAATAATTTTAAGTATATTTCATCCTTTCCACGTAAATAATCTGATCAGATATTGTAATAATAATCTTAAAGTTATATATTCATTTTTATATCTTTTTATAAATATTATTCTATTATTGAACTTGCAATAATCTTTAAATATTTATATATATCTCTTAATACTTATATTTAATCGTCTAATCAGCCCTGTCCTTATTGATATGTGATCCGAATATAACTCAAACTCCATAACTATATCTTATAACTATATATCCTATAATATCTGTATATTTCTGTAATATTTATAATCCCTTATAATGGTTCATAATTATTTCTGTAGGTGTTTGACTGATTCTCCGTAATATTTCAAATGTCTGTATATAAGCTCTTCATCTTTAAATAACTTAATTAGTAAAATTTACATTTAATCCATTTTTGATATTTTGATATTCCAAATTACTTTATATTATATTATTAGGTTATATATTATTTAATTGTGCAATTTTAAGGTATTCTTTATATTTTTAAATTTCTAATACCAATTATATAAAGGTTTTAGATATATTTAAATTAATTTGAAATTTTTAAGATTAAATTGATATTCCTTACTCCTTATTTTTAATATTTATTTTCTTCAATTTGAGATTATAATCGTCCTAATTAGATAATATCAATTTTAATTAGAATAATATGAATAATATTGGCCATATTTTTCAAATCTTCATATATCTCAATCCTAATTGATATCAATTTTTATAATAATAGTCCCAATAGATAATTATCTTAAGATTGAGGAATTGCAGTGTTTAAAGATTCTATATGATCGTTATTGAATAGGAATTCTAATAATTTTTACAGAATATGCCCTACATTTCAACTAATTTATAACAACTAAAGGCTATATAAGTTTAAAGATATAAAATAATTATATTTTAATAAAAATATTGAAATAATTAAATAAATAATTTATTATATATGATTATTTTATAATAATAATATATACAATAAGGTATAAGCCTAAAAGAATATATATTATTTATATAAAACTATATGGAAATAATTTCTAAAAAATTATCTATAACTTATATTAATTAAGCAAGAAAATAATTATTAAAGCCTATATATATCTAAATAAATATATATAAATTTTATAAGGATTTATTAAGGGATCTTCCAAAATAGCTCCTATTATGTACTCCTGTTGCATACTCCTATTACATATCCCTATTGTATCAACCACGTACTCACACTGCACCAGTTCAATATTAATATATTTTCTTTTATTTATTAAATCTTTTTTATAATATTTAAATAAAAATTGGATTATTTATTTATTAAGATTTAAAAGGTTATTTTTAATAATAACTTTGTTTAAAAATAAAGTTCTTTTAAAGAATTATAATTTTTTACTATAATTATATTTTTAAATAAAAATTAATTACTTCTAAATATCTTCATTAAAAAGTTTAATATATTTAATAATATATTATTTTTTTAAGTTTTAATTTTGTAATTATTATTATATAATTAAATTATTAATTATAAAAGATTTGTAGTTTTGTATATTTTAATAGGTTATATAAGGTTACCAACGGACTAAATGGTATAGCCAACTATTTTTACAACTTTAAATAATACAATCTTTAATTTGGCATTTCTTAAAATAAAAAATGTAATTGTATTTAAAATATTTAATTTATTAGATAATAATCTAATATTTACAATTAAACGTATCTGCAACTGTTATTTTAATTACACCCCCTATTATAACACTAATTATAAAAACTTTAATTTTAAAGGTGAATTTTTAGGTTTTACAATAATTGTTACTAATTTTACAATTAAAAACATATAATTTAAATAATATTTTAACTTATAATAATTATTTGAAATTAATGGTACTATTATTGTTTTATTTAAAAATGTGGTGGGGGTTATAGGGCATCCATATAAGAATGATGTATTAATGTACATAAAAAAAGCTATTGCGGTCGCGGCCTGCGATCGATCAAACCGAAAGAGGGATTGCAACCCCCCCCTCGAAAAAGCTGAAGAGGGCCAAGGTCGGGATCGCTCGGGATGTTCCATCGTTGACCTGTGCTTTGATAAGCATTTGGATCTACATAACTACAGTAAAAACTCGCCATAGCGAATTAACTTTTGCAAGGGTTCGGGTTTGTTATAGCGGGGATTCGTTATGAACCAGGTGATTCAGTACTTGTATATATACTTTTATTTATTAGTAAATTCTATTTATTCCTTTGTACCAAGTACATTCCTATTATTGTTTGCCTGGATTCAAACGCTTGTTCCTTAGATTTTTAAAATTTGATCGGTAATTACAAGCTGACGTTGAAAATTAGTAGGTATTATATTAAAGAATAACAAATTCTTTATTTTTTGGGCTATTTAGCGAAAAAATTGAGTTAAAAATGATATATTTATAAATGAGTATCAATTTGCCATATAAATTTAAAAACTTATTTAATTAGGGGATTATTTTATATATTGATAGATATAATATCAAAATTTGTACAATTTTTATGTATCACGGGTTTCATTTTAACTTAATTAAGTTAGCCTATTTGTTTTAACCATTTAAAATTTAACCCAACCATTTAAATCTCATAATTCCCCCTATTATATATAATAAATTAAATAGTGATTAATTATTAAAATTAATAAATTTTGTTATACAAAAATATTCGTTATTTTATATACAAAAAATCCAAAAAACGTAAAGTCAATTCGCTAAAGTAAGGATTCGCTATAGAGTAGATTCGTTATGGCTAGTTTTTACTGTATTATGTACTAGGTTACTATGTAACTAGGGTTATGTAACTAGACGAGATCTTTAGCAGTTTGCTTTACTGCACCGCCTTGCGTCCCAAACTTGCCGATTTGAATTCTACGGGGATTCGACGCGGAGTGATCGGCAATAACTCGCCGCGATTATGCTTGGAAGAAGGAAAAAAAATTCAACTCAATGCCTCCGATAATAATGGTATTATGGTCCGTTCCAAACACACGGGTCGAGCCCTATTTTGTTAAGAACCAGCAAACCTTGCAATCTACAAAACCTCTTTAAGATTTAAGATCTTTGGGAACGTGCAAACCCTAATCCTCTTAATTCGTCTTTATATAAATGGCCACGTGGGATAAGTCCGCCAACCACCTTACAGCAACAAATTCATACGTGCTAGTAATCTACCGATCAATATGCCAACCCCCACAACCGAAAAGCGCGTAGCTATGTAGGTTCATATAAAAAAATTTTATCGGCATCACATATAAGATGTCCAACCTAGGTTAGTCAGATAATATATGCAAAGCTCATTAACGTATCAATTCACCATATTATCCCACTGGGTACCTACTTGGGTATATAAATACATGCGTAATATATTCAGCTATGTTGATATGATATAGCTAATTCTATACCAACCGCCCATCCCGCCTCCCACGACCACGACCCCGGGCAAATGCCGACTCCTCGGTCGCTAATTGGCGGGATAAATCACACTTCATCTATTTTTTTTAACTTCCAATATTATAACAGTAAAAATCGAATCTGATCGTTCGAGCATCCTCGTTGATATAACAAGCCATATTTTTTCCAATAAGTCTACGCGGTGTAAGTGATACTATCCTATTAGAAGGCAACACGTTCGAATCGTAGCTAGTACCGATAGCTACAAGTAGTACACCGAACGGAATTACATCGTAGAATTTGTCCCTATGCGTACCATCAATACCTACGTAATTAAGGATTGATTTTGATGGCCTGATAAAGGGTTATGTCCAAATTCTACTCTGTAATCTCAAACTGCCCCTGCTATAACTAATATATATGAAGATTTAGCAATATACAGGTAGGTGTTTTTATATACCCCGGGGCCCTACAGGTATTGCAATCCCCAGTCTCCAAATGCCTAAGATAATCTATAAGGGAAGGTTATACCTAAAGCGTAGAAAATACATATGACCAAGACTCTCCAAGAGATATCTCTTATTAAAGTAATCTTTATATGTGTATCTCTCATATATGGCCTCATACTAATTAGTAGTGTGGCTATTATTTGCTAAAGCATACGGAACGTTAGATTGTAATTAGATAATTCTTTTGTCTGCGACATATAGTTGGTAAAATTATTAACGCATTAATATTTGATTCACAATAACCAACGCTGGTCCTTGAAAGTTTCTCGTAATAGCTCATAAGTATAGCACCGATTCTACGTCCTGATAATGCATCTCAGTATCACAAAGTGAAGAAAGAAATATGGAAGAATCTAACCAACTAGTTATAGAACGATAGAAACTTACATGCAAAAATAAAATACCCAGATAAATATATACCATACAATTCCACTTGGTTTGCACATATACATTGATATCCCTTTCGTCTTTATGGTCGAATATGGAGAGGTTCATCCGTGTAGGTAGGTATGCATCGTGAAATACGAGATGCTCCACATTTACAGCCTTTTCGAAAATGATACCCTTTTGTTGTGTTAGTACTTCGTATAGAAAATTTTTTTTTTTTTTTTTTTTTTTTTTTTTTTTTGCGTGCTTGATTTAAATAGAACACACCGGGCATAGGCGTATGTTTCTTACGGATTGCCTACCTATGCCAAGGTACATACCTATATAGATACCTATATGATAGATGGAACTTGAAATAGGTACCTCTACCTTAGTAGCCTCTAAGGTACAGGATGTACCTCCATGTACTACCTCATATAATTGCGGCGCGGTGTTTTATTTGTTCCGTCTTGTCTTTTGTGTAACTTGACCAAGCCGTAATTTGGTATAATTTGGTTGTCCTGTGTTATTAGGTACCCCTCTTGTACATGTTTATTCGCACGATTACATAATCATTTAATAGATCAGCAGTCAGCTTTCAACAGCTTCATAAATCAATATGAAGCCGTTACGATTCCGAGAGATTCAAGAGCCGAAAGATTTTAAAATAATAAAATAATAAACCTTAATTTTAACTTTCAAGCAAGGAAAAAAAATAAGAAGAAATAGAAAAATACAAGGCATTGCCGCTTTTGAGGTCAAAACGCACCTAAATGGCTGGGTCTCCTACCAAGCCCGTCAGGTATCGCACTTCTTGCGATCGTTGTCAAAGTATCAAGTTGAGATGTAGTCAAGATAAACCGTCGTGCAAACGATGCATTAACAAGGGAATTCTCTGTGTCTACAGCCCTCTAAGGCGCATGGGGAGACCTAAGAAAGTTGACACCGTCGCTTCTACGAGTTCTATAGATGAGAGCCTACTAAGTCCTGGGACAATGGCGCCGACATTAAGCAGTGGCACCGCGAGTGACGTCCAAAGGGAACATAGGGATAGTTCTCCTTTAGCAACAGACTTCACTGGTATGGGGTTGGGGTCCTACACCGCTACCACACCACAAGATCACATCCGGAGTTGGGACTCCAATCTTACAAACAATCTTGCCGTTAATCACCAAAGCAACACAACCGGGCACAACATCGAGACATCCCATGACTCGCAATCCAACAGGTTTACTTCCATAACTGATAATAGCAGAACTCCGCGCCACGAGGTGGGCTCTTGGGTCGCTATACCGACAAGCAATCCCGAGCCCTTTAACTCGGCACCGCCAAACACAACTCCGAGGTCCGCGCCCGTAATGGCTTTAGATGGGCCGATTGGGAGAACCGCCTGCGATTCTAATGCTGATTGCTACACAGCTATTCTTACGCGGACGTCAAAGCTAGAGCAAGCCCTGAACGCCTCGCCACGCCCACCTCCAATAGACCTTGCACTAGAAGCGGAGCGCGACTTTCGCGCTCTTCATCGCTGCCTGTTCTCCTGCACCGGCCACTCGCATCGTGGTCGTAGTTGTCTCACCTCTGATAGGCCGGTACTTCTCAGCCTGTCTATCCTAGCAGAACGCGTCGTCTCTATGTTCGAGGAGAACTTCCGCTTTGCTGCTTCACAGTCTAGCTCTGTAACCGGACTGATTCGAGACCCGTCTAGCGAGGCCCTTCCGGGGACGATGGCTCGCCGCTTGGAGCGCTCCTTTCGTAGCTTGCTAGAGCAGCCGTGCATATTCCCTATTCCATCGGCTAATCTTCATATACGGATTGGTGATTTTATGGCGGAAAACCCGGTCAAAGCGCGTGTTGTCATGGCTATATTAAGGCTGCGGATACGAAAGATACAGGCGGCATTAGGGGAAATGAGTAGGATACGTCAAGGAAGCTACCCGAGGGATAACCTATCTGGCCCGCTTGATTGGGGCGATAGTACGACAGTTATAAGTGATGCTACGAGACATTTGATACAAGACCTGTCGAGGAGGATGGAATCTCTTCAAGGGGGAATGGCGTTAATGGTATAGGATTTTAAGAATGATACCCGAGAGACGAAGACACTGGATCATTAGGTAGTATATAAGTATCTCGTCCGTTAACTCGTATTGGTAGTTTATATATAAATATATACAAATATATATTACTTTATATGGGCGACAGAGAAGAGATATCAATATACCAAGATGCTGTGGCGTCGCGCCCAAGACCCTGTTCTTTAGGGCTTATGCTTCCCACCGGGGATAATCCAATCACCCATCTAACACCGGCATCTACTCGACCTAGTTGATTCTTCCTAGTATGCGAAATAGCCTTCCGATGAGCTCTCTTATCTCCTTGTCTTTCAACGGCTTGTCTACTATGCTATTAACCTGGTCCTGGTCGAACTGGCGGGTTTCCTCCTCAATGTCCTGTAATATAGCTCCGAGGCGCATGATGGAATGCCGCAGAGCCTCGCGGCCAACGATGGCGATCTCTTCCTCGTCATTCAGTTCTAGGTTAGATATGAACGTCGGCGTCGTATTGCGGACCAGCGGCATGGAATTTCCAGATATGCCTAGATTGGTACCCACGTCGGAACTCTGCCACGTATCCGAGTCCCTGATCTCCGGTGCATCTCTTTTCGATAACCCCTCGATGGCCAACTCGTGCAGAGTAAGAATACGGCTGATAGCATCAGCGATGAAGCGAAATACTAACGGGCTAAGATGGGTATCGGAACTAGCGCAGCCGTTTAGGAGCTCCCAGTGCTGGAGAAGGTTGCGGCCGATCTCAAGCACGTCACTTAGCGACATGCTCCGGGGTATATGCTGCGCGGGAGAGTGGGATTGGGACCGGAATGGCGCTTCGGATTGGCTAATGACGCGAAGCGTTGCAGCCCAGCAGTTGCAAACCCAACCCCCCGGAGGAACCGACATTGCGGGGAGAATTATTAATTCATTTACTGGGTGCCTTTCGCTTTCGTATTATACTATAGGTTATAGCATCGTTGATGGTTCGTAGTGAGTTATTCCGTACTAAAGGTTGATAGTTACCTATGTAGGTACTTGCCGTGACGTTTGTATTCGTGTAATCAGATGATTAGTACAAAGTAGGTGCTGTAGTATTTATGGATGTGTACGAAGATCGGAACTTTACCAGCTTAATTTACCTACTAAGGTACCTACTACCTAACTTACTATGATGCAGGTGGTACTTACCACCTATACCACATACACCACATACACCACATACACCACATACATGGTACATGTTATACCAGACTGACCGGGCTTCCCCCTTTCCCCCCCCCCCCTTTTTTTTGTCACGGTCCATTCCACAACAGCCACTTCTCATTGGCCGACATTTACGAATTCCTCCTTCCGTTTCTTTTCCAACCTTCTAACGTGGGGTGAACCCCCTAAACTGCATTCCGGCGACCTCTATCTCCAAGTCACTTATACTCGACAAACACTGCTATATAGGATTTTAAACTTGGCCGTAGCTGCTCCCAGCTTCTTCGGGGGCTAAGGTGGTAATAAAAGCGACGGCGGCGATCAGGAGCCACATGCCATACCAAGATATAATGTAGCCCGGACTTCCCAGTCCAGTAAAATAACCAATATTAAGACCTATATATATGGATAAAAGCTGAGGCGAAGAGGAAAATATCAAAATAAAGGTAAGAGAAAAAGGAAAAGAACAAAAGCTTACCTGTAGCTTCGCCAGACACCTGCCATCAAGTCACGGTCCGGTATGGCACCACAACAGCGTTTTCCCTGACCACGACTTACGACGTGGTTCCACGGCGAATGTTGACTACCTAGCATCGATTTTGTGGATAGTACTGGAAAGTCGCGCTTAGCCGTTAACTACACTATCCTTATTCCCAAGGCATCTCCCAGGGCATCTCCCAGGGCATCTCAACATCGCATGTATGCTATTACCAGATAGGTCGCTACCTAGACGTAAAGGTGACCCGCGCCCGGTCATTTTAAGAGTATCCCGAGTAGTATACATTGAATTAGGAGGCTCTCTTTCATCCTTTCGTTAGAACGACCAACGCCGCGACTAATACTAGACACACGACTTGATACAGTATAGTACACAAGCGGAAGGCATAGAGATAAACAAGAAAGCAGCGAAGCGACTAGCAAAGACTTCGTATTGACTTCGGAATACGCAGCAAAGGTAGCATAGGTAGTTTGGCTAGTTCGGATCGCTCTCGTTCGTGGGGGGTATTATTCTTCGATCGAATCAACCTCAACGCCATACTAATGCATTTTCAAGTATTGGATGGGATTTAGATCCAACCACCTAGCTCGGTGGCTGTCCTATACTTCCTGTGCTCCCCGTACTGGCTGGTCTCGGAGGTGGTACTGGTACCATCCTACCAACGTCACTTCCCTCCCTATCCATAGTCACGCCGCTAATCAGGGTCGTCGATAGGGCTTGTGGCTCGCCCCCTTCGCCCCCTTCGCCCTCCGAGTCTTCACCCTGGCTGCTAGTACTACCAACGCCAGCAAGCTCTTGCTCAGCGACTTTACGCTCCCGCTCCACCTCCTTTAACCTTTCCTTCTCGATAGGGTCTACCAAATCATCGTCGTCACTCCAGTACCCCTCCTCGGACTCAGCGACTTCGGGCATGGCCATGCGTTTCCAGAAACGTATCTCCTGTCTCCTAGCCTTATCATCTACACGCTTCTCCCATCGCTCCTCGTTCTCATCGTATTTCTTGCGAAACTCGCGCAACATTTGATTGGCGCGGCCGGCATGCTCTTGCATCTCCCAGATTTGTTCGCGTAGGCGCGAATTCTCGGCACGAGCTTCGGCTAGCTGTGCTCGGTAGGAACGGTGCCAGGCAGACACATCGGCGACATGTTTTTGCTTGTAGGCGTGAAATTGGGAGAGAATGTTGGCGAGAACTCGAGCGTAGCTGGTAAGAAGGGAAAAGTTGGCGTCGCGGGAGAGCTTAGCACGATCGAGGGATTCTGTTAAGATAGACACGAGGGCCTCTAGGTTTGGTTCTTGCGCTATGGCAACATGGTTAGAGAGTGAATAGAGACGTGGACATCAGAACCGACAAAACATACCGAATATTTCATCTGCAGCTTCTCCAAGAACTTGGTCGTTGGTTAAACCGCGGTCCCTCGCTCGATTCCGCACTCTGCCAAGTCCTGATACGATATCCTCGGTCACCCTTCTATTCTCAGCCAGCTGACGCGACAGTTCCTCAACCATTCCATAGATAATGTTAAGTTCGGCCTGGTGGCCAGCAGGAGTTGGCCCAATCGACATCGCGCCGGGACCAGCTCCAGAGCCGTTACCCTGCATGCTACCGGGGCCGTTGGTCAAATAAACGGGTTGCTGTTGTTGTGGCGGTAGCTGTCGAACCTGCGAAGGAGCGTTTTGTTGTTGAGAACTTTCGACAGGGTGTGAAGGATACGAAGGATACGAAGGGTGCGAAGGGTGCGAAGGGTGCGAAGAGTACGAAGGATGTGGAGGTTGAGGAGGGAAGTTCATGATTGGAAGAAGGGAAAGAGACAACTAAAGGCGGAGCTAACTTACGCAACCTAAAAGCTCAAGCTAGTGATACCCTAGTGGGAATTACCTGGGGTAGATATGTGTGTGGGCATGTGTACAATACCTACATATGTATGGGTGTTATCCGCTAAGTTCCAGTAGGTCGTAACCGCCCCCGTCTATATCGTCGTTTGTGCGCTAAATGAGTCTTGATATGGTTAGAGGCTGTTGCTTATCGTTGGTTACGTGTGCCTATGCCACGGGTCACTATCAGCATTGGTACCATGTTACCTGCGCGTAACTGCCTGTAACCTGTAGGTTTGTTACCTCAATTAGTTGCATGTGTACCTTGAGATACAAGGATACGTATTGTACAACCCTACCTCAATACCTAGGTACGTATGTATGTACTCTCTTACTTCTTTTGCTTCTAAGTAAACACAAAATATCTATCTACATACCTATATACTTCACAACAGGTATTAACTACCTAATTAAATATACAAAATTAAATATCATAATATGTTAAAATTAAATATAATATAAATAATAACTACTGCAACTTCCCATCTAAGTTATATTATTAAACATTATGAATTGCTTAAAGGTACGTGGGCACCTAGCTATGCGACATTCCGGTAGGTTGTTTTTTTTTTATAGTTTTTTTATAGTTTTTTTTTTTTTATATAGTTTTGGTTTTGGGTTTTTTTTCCTTTCTGTTTGCTGAGTTAGACGCTCTCCCCAGTCTCACCACCCTCGCCACTCTCGCCACTCTCGCCAACGTCAACCGGCTCCGTCTTAACTTCAAGGTCGATTTTATCAATAGGAGTCAAAAGCACCCTTTCACCGAAAATCATATATCCTGCCCAGAATACAAAAACGACAATGACACCTAAAAAGCCTGATAGAACGTGAGGTGGTTTCGGGAGAGGACTCTTAATCGCAGCGGCAATCTGAGCCGCGAGACCAAAAAGAAATATTATAATCGCAATCACGCTTCCTCCGATTCCGGGTGGGGATTTCCATTTCAACACATTTCTCTCCTCCAGTCCCTTTTTTCTTATAGCAAGTCGGAGTCGGATGTGACATACGCAGATGGATATCCAGGTAAAGTAATTTGAACCCGAAGCCAGAGCCAAGAGCCAGTTGAACACTATATCGCCGTCTCTAGACATTTTGACGAGCGATAGTAGTGAGATTACGAAGACAAGTACCAACGCCCAGATTGGATAACCTCGTTTTACCTTGGCGAAGAGCCGTGGTCCCATTCCTCTCGCAGACATGGCTTGAAGAGCTCGTGTCGAGGCAAAAACGCTGGCGCTCGCCATCGAAAAGATGGCGACGATGATGATTCCGTTGAAGACACTAGCAATTATCGGGAGATTGGCCTGGTCCATCGCAGCAACAAAGGGACTCATCCCACCAGATTGCACATCACCGTCGAGAGACACCTTAAGTACCATGCCCAGCATGAAGATGGGAATCAGATACAGCCAAATCATCCGTATTGGAACAATGTTGCAAGCGATAGGCATCACCTTCTGAGGCCTTTCGCATTCCGCAGCGGTAAGACCAAGCATTTCTGTTCCTCCATACGCCATCCCAGCGGTCATAAAGACGTAGAGGAATCCCATAGGGCCATGCCTGAATGCATTCTGTTTCCATAAATTAATCCCAAGCTCTTCGGCAGGACGAGTATCAGCCGGAATGGCTTTGTTGGCGATAAGAGCCGCGACAATAATAAAAGCCGAGAGAACAACCATCTTGCAGACAGCAAAGACGTTCTCTGCCTCGGCATACCATTTTGCACCAAAGGCGTTCACAAATACAAGTCCTCCGATAAGACCGGGAATAACGTAGTATGCTGGCAAGTTGGGATCCCAGTACCGCGCACAAAGTAGCATGACTACTAGCTCGAAGACAACTATGAAGACAAAGTTGATGACGTAGTTCCAGCCCATGGCAAATCCCCAAGCTGGCGAGATGAAGCGAACTGAATATTCGTAGAAAGAGCCTCTAACTGGGAACGCAACCGACAGCTCGCCTAGAGCACACATGGTTATCCACACAGCAAATCCAATAATGACGAAAGATGCGAGGAGTGCCCCTGAACCGCCTACCGCCAAACTGGAGTAAGTAGCGAGAAGGACGCCGGCACCGATGGAGCTACTAAGAGCCATCAGGACGAACTGTCGGGTCGTGATGACCTTTTGGAGCGACGCATCGCTTGCCACGGCTTGACTAGGAGGACCCATGATGTAAAATAAGGAGTAAAATAATGAAAGGTTAAGTAGGTAGGTATGAGTGATGAGTGGGTAAGGGTATCGTCAGACCTGCTTCTGGGGTGGCCAAGTCTGGTATTATATTTGAGGATGATGGTGAGTAAGGTTGCGGTAGCTTGTATGAATATGATCATAGAAGATGGGTGATAAATGTGTGTCTAGAAGGATGGACGATGAAGGGGGGCAGGGGAGTATTTATACTTACACGGTCTATTCTTATGCCAAAGCGCGAAAGGCAGAATCGTAGCTATTAGAAGTCTATATCCGAAAACGGAGTCCGTTAACTAGAACTTTAGATAAGAGGAGTATAAACATGTCAAGAGCGGTTTGGCTTCTTAGAAGCTGCTACGGAACTTATCTAGATAGGTACGCATTCGAGGCGGTTTCACGACCTAGGCCAACTTAATAACCAAGGGGGAAGTTTAAGCATTAAGCTTAGATAAAGTGTTATGTAGACATCTATACGGTTTGTGGTTAGAATATACTTAGGTAGTATGCAAGAGGAAGGATACCTTGGACGGGAACAGACAATAGGGGAAGTATGAAAAAAAAAAAAAAAAAAAAAAAGGATATTTTGAGCTAGGAGGATAATCATTCAAGTATTGGCATCCCAGGAACTAACCTAGTACACTTACCTCCCGACTACTTGGAAAAAAAAAAAAAAAACCTTCTCGTATTTTAAAACACTTAATTCGATACACCTCAAGTACGTAGGTCAGAGCACATAAAAACGGCCCAATTAATAGACTATTTCAGTCAAGCTTTAGGTATCTTATATCAACAAATCACCATAGTTCTTAGCTCATGGTTTCCAAATCTTCAAGCCGCCTCTTTGGATGTTGGGGGTGCTTAGACTTCTACGTGATGGTCTGTATCAGAATGGAGCCAACGCTTTAAACCCTTTTGAACCATATTACCGCACCTGCGTCGATATCGTGATCATCCAAGTTCAACGCCTGGTATTAGTGCAATACTCTTGACGCCGCATAAATTTGTTCCTTCCCAACGTTGTCATCTCGTATACGATATATGTTTATTCGTAGCCTAAGCTGCTACGGCAGCCCTACGTTGAGTTTGCGCACCTCTCCGTGCGTTTGTTGCGCCGGGTCGTGCTAGCGTGTATTTGGCAAATGCGCGTGCGAGCGCCTTCTTGCAGCTAACCTTCTGACTGCCGATGAAACTGTCAACAGTCACAGCAATAGCACGGTCGATGTCGTGGGCAGAACAATACTCTGATAACCGCATTCGGCAGAAACCCTCCGAAATTCTGATGATGGCTTCTAAGTGACGGACCTATGAAGCGGGTTAGTATATATCTTTTATATATATCTAGGTAGGTAGTCAACTCACAGTGATAGGATACGCTCCGGTAGCTAACGACTCGCGTCGCATGTCTGCAAAGAGTCGTGCAACCTTGTCCTCATCCATATGTAGAAGTTTCGGCTGACAGTGCTCTCGAGCGTATAGAATATACTTCCGTAGTAGCTCCTGGGAAATCTCGCCCTCCTTCTTCGGCTGTGCTTGGGTTTCTTGTGCCACTTCGGGATCGTGCTCGACTTCCATGGAACCATCCCCAGCAGCTTGCGTGGAGGGGTGGCTCCGGCTATGGGAACCCACAATGAATCGAGCTAAACGCTCGTCTTCAGCCGGGTCTACAGTATCTCGTACAACACAAAGAATATCGAAACGAGACAAAATGGGTTCGGTAAGTTCGACGTTAGCTGAGAAAGGTATCGTGGAGTTATAGCGGCCACCAATTGGGTTAGCCGCCGCAATGATACCGCATCGAGCTTGTAGGGTCGTAACAATGCCCGCTTTGGAAATGGAGATGGTCTGCTGCTCCATTGCCTCGTGGATAGAGGTTCGATCTTGATCATTCATCTTGTCAAACTCATCAATGAGACATGTACCCTTGTCGGCAAGCACCAAGGCACCACCTTCCAAAGTCCATTCACTAGTCAAAGGGTCTCGACGGACACTAGCCGTAAGACCGACAGCAGAAGCTCCCTGGCCAGTGGCAAAGACAGCTCGATGTGCGGTTTTCTCTACGTACTTTAGAACTTGGGACTTGGCCGTACCAGGGTCACCAAGAAGGAGAACATTGATATCTCCTCGCAAATGATGTTCACCTTTAGTTACCTTTGCCACCCCACCAAAGAGAGACAGGGCAATAGCAGTCTTGATATCGGTGTGGCCGTAGATACTAGGTGCTATCGAGTTGATAATCTTATCGACAACTTGAGGATCTCGAGAAAGTTTGCGAATCTCGTGCTCATCTTCTTCGGTAAGCCTGAACCCGGCAAGCTGATCGTGTGCCTTGATAACATTGTTTGCCTCGAGAATGGTGGCAAAAACGGGGAAACCATTCCGATTATTCAACTGGGCATCATAGTTATTTCTATAGATGCCGGTAACCTCAATCTCCTCTCCAGGCTTCGCCTTGTCAATCAGATCCCATAGGAGAATGACCTCCCTATGCCTAGGAAGACGACCAGCAGGAACCGTTCCAGGTGATTCCTGGAGCGTCAGCTTCTGGTAGTTTCTGTAGACGGTCTTCTCCGAATTCAAAGTGAAGGGACCGCGGGATTGACAGTTCTGACAAAATGAAATCTTGACCTCAACGTTAGACTCTTGCTGAAAGGGGCCTAGTGTTACACCGCATTTTGTGCAGTCAAATTTGACATATTTCAACTGAGGAAAAACACCACTTCGTCGAGTCACAACACCGCTTACTCTCACAAGGCAGTTGAGATGCGACTGTCTCAACTGACGGAGCGTGTAGTGGACGGGTAGATCGAAAATGCGAACGTGGATATCAGAGTGAATACGCTCATAGTCGGGGTAGTGGAGGAGGACAACTTCCATGGCTACGTCGTCAAAGAGCTTGAGCATCTCAGCGGGGGCGTTAGCTAGGAAGTAGGCAAGGATTGCTTTGGAGGAGGATAGATGATCGTAGGACACCTCAAGCGACTCGGCGTTGATTTCACCAAGAGTTCGAATACGGTTACCATAAACTGAGGAACCGCTCTCGTCGGTATATTCTGTCAAGAATGCTTTGAACTCTCGCTTTATGGTACGTTGCACTGATGGTTGTGACACCCATTCGGTCAAGCTTGCAGCCTTGACGTCTTGCAATGCCTCGAGGGAGAGTTCTTCGTCCATGATATCCTGACCCATTTCATCATCTGGATCTTCATCGTAATGATGACGGCGACGGCGAGGTTGTGCAGTTAGGTCAATGTCGCCATCATCATCCTCGTCTTGGAGAAAAGCTTGGGGCATCTGCCGTCTGCGAGCTACCTCTCGGTCTCGGCGATTCAGCTGAGCTTCTAACCTGCGCCTGTCACCGAGGTTCATCTCATCAAACTCCCCTTCGTCGTCGATATCAATTCCTTCGTAAACGTCATTGTCATCTTTATCTCTGTAATCTCGCTCGAAACCTTCACGGAAAAGATCTACATCGTCCTCGGCCATCTCATCGAGGTCGTCCAAGTCATCTTGGACCTCAGCCTCCTCCTCAATATCGTCATCGTCATCACCACCATGTGCGATGTTGAAGGCAGGCGGGGATGAAGGCATGGGGCTCGAGGCGGCAACGGAAGAGGAGGCATCGCCACCCGTGCGAGAACGTTTGCGGTTCGCACGGGGGGCAGTACCGCGGTTTGCGGAGTCCATATTCATACGTAAAGGAGAACTAGAAGCAGATTAGAAAAAGGCCAACGCAATAAAGCTGAATTTCATCGTGTGGAATAGATTTACCTCATTGTGTCTATTTTATTCCTTGTTTGCTTTCTACCTGTTACAACTTGGAGAAAATAATCGGTAATATGGCGGGAAACCAGAATGAAGGCAAGAGGGACAGTGAGAGTGGAACCCAAAGAAGGAAAATGAAGAGAAAGGGGACTAATGTGGATTGTGGGGTGGAACGCGACAAGATGAATTGGAAGTCGCGTCCATACGTGTTGAGCTCGCGTAAAGTGGCTAGCTAATGAAACACCCCTGCAATTTTAGGTGCACACCCTCAGGTACTTGGTAGGTACTCGCAATCAAGAGTAAGTTTAGGTTCTATGCTCTACAGTATGTTCCCTGTTGGCATGCACGCCATACACTTTCGCAAATCGATATTGCCAATCAATATTATTTAGAGCAAACAGATCCACCGTGACATCATATTACCTTAAGCACCCGCTACCTACTAGTACTTAAGACTTATTATCAGCCTAACCGTCTAACTAATTATTACTAGTATACTTGTGAGTCGCGGCGCGCTCTTGTCAATTAATTAAGCCTTCCAGCGCGCGACACCTGCGCAATAACGCCAATAAACCAACCTATTCTTTATACCCTCCGTCCAATATTTGTTTCCCTCAAAATCTAACACCATTTTTTATCATAATTTGAGCTCTTGTTTTGATTCCCTCGATTTTCGCAATGGATTCATCATCAGCCCCGGCTACTTCTCAGGAGATATCCGAAACTAGCGACAATAACGGCAACTCATCGCGCGCGCGTACTCAGAGCCTGTCGCAACAATCCGATGACTCTCAAACTGCGGCCGACTTTATTAGAGACCAGCTGCAGTTGGAAGCTGACGCCCGCGAGGCTCTTCCCTATGTAAGTTCCCGGTACTATGTTTACGAATCACTAAACAATTTGCTAATTGGCTATCGTCTCTAGAGCATCGAGAATTGCACCAAGCCGCTTGGACCATTGCGACAGAATGTATTCGCCTGTTTAACGTGCAATCCACCCCCCGCGAATCCATCCGACCCCCATAACCCTGCCGGCGTGTGTTACTCATGTTCTGTCCAATGTCACGGCGACCACGAATTAGTCGAGATCTTTCAAAAGCGCAATTTCACTTGCGACTGTGGTACCTCGCGATTCACACCAGATCAGAAATGTACTCTTCGAATCAATCCGGAAACCAACACGAAAGGAGGTGTCCACTCCGAGGAGCCGGATCCCAACAACAAGTACAATCACAACTTCCGTAACCGCTTTTGTTCTTGCTCTATAGATTACGATCCCGATAAACAAGTAGGTACCATGTACCAATGCTTAGGTCTCGGTACGCAGGAAACTGGCGGCTGTGGCGAAGACTGGTATCATCCCGGTTGTCTCGTCGGACTTGGTCCAAATTGGTACGAGAAGCAGGAGAAGCAGAAAGCTCACGCCCCAAAGTCCAACACTAACAGTATTAACGGCAATAATACACTTCCCACTATTTCCGAAGATGCGGCTCAGGAGAATGGTACGGGACAACAAACCAATGATAACCAGGAAGCACAGGAGGAGGATGACGACCCCGCTCTACCAGAGGGCTTCCCCGCCGAAGATGCGTTCGACCATTTCATCTGCTATAAATGCGTGGGAGCTTACCCCTGGATTAAGAGATATGCTGGGGCTCCCGGATTCTTACCCGCCGTATTCTTTCAAAAAAGTAGTGATGCGTCTTCTAAGAAACGTGGACCGGAAGACGACGACGCAGAGGAGGACGGCCGGCGTAGCAAGCGAGTCAAGAGCGCATCTGAAGAGACACAGGATACCCCACCTACAACCAAGGTAGACGAGAGTTCTCTACAAGAGAAGGGTGGGGATGAGAAGAAAGAAGAGCCATCTACTACAGAGTGCAAGCTAGCATCTCTTCCTCCTGTGCCAAGTGGCCAGTTTTCCTTATTCGCTGCTTCAGACTTCCGCGACCAGTTTTGCCGATGCGCATCCTGCTTTCCAGACCTGAAGGCTCACCCGCAACTTCTAGAAGAGGAAGAAGCCTACGAGCCGCCTCTTTCAGACGGGGCGTCTGAGCAAGGTTCGACCCACGGTAGCGGCTCCTTGTATGACCGAGGCGAGTCTGCGCTCAAGAATGTGGATCGCGTTCGTGCGATTGAAGGCGTCATGGCATACAACCACTTGAAAGAGCGCCTTAAGCCGTTTTTCCAGCAGTTTGCCGAGAGTGGGAAAGCAATCGGTGCCGAAGATATCAAGGAGTATTTTGCTAAGCTTAGAGGTGATGAGCAAGCTATCAAGGAAGCGGGCGAGGCTGCGAAAGAGGATCACAGGCAGGAGCAGAGTGGTTATTGAGGGAAATGGGTGAATATGAATATGAGCTAGAGGGCATGACGAAAAGGTATCTGAAGTGGGAGAAAAAAAAACCGTTTATGAATCAGGCACATGGCGTTCTTTCTGGCACGGGTTTATCAGGATTGGGGGAAGACTAATACCACAGGTCCATACTTGACCATAGCTGAATTTATATTACATGATTCTTGCAGCATCCTCATCGTCTAGGTCCAAGCTATCGTCAGCAGACATGGAATAGTTTTGTCAAGTCTAGTCTGATTTGATTGTATGTCTATACATTCTTCCATCTTCGTATTATTTTGTTCCCTGGATTGGAGCATACGAACCCAGCTTTATCGCGTACCTATGCTTTATATACACGCCCACATATGTAGCTAGCTACATACCGTCCACGCTTGTATAAGAGATGATATTACAGCCCCCAAGCTTTTGCGACGGTGGCTCTGGGAACATCAAGTGCTGCTTCGGAGGAAAAGTTCAGCGCGAACCGCGTCAAGGTGAGTGCCTGGCTTCCGAGATATACTGGTATCTTTAACCGCTGTGCTTCCTCGACAGCTTCCTGAAGCTGCAACGCGTGTTCTCTTAGCCCTTGGCTGTCTTCAACAGATACCTGCCGTCCTCGAGCGAGCTTGATGATCTCCGGTCCAACCGTCTGCAACATCGCACTCCCTCCGGCTGCGTTTACGCAAAGTTCGAGGACCTGGTCGAGATCGAGATTACATCTTCTAGCGAAGGCAATGGTTTCGGCGGCAGATGCAAGATAGATTCCTCTTAATAACGCCTTGACTAGGGCTAACTTGGACTCGTCATTTTCGGCCAGCCCTTTTACCGGTCCAACTTTTCCTTTACCTTCGGTATATAGTCTGATTAGACTACTGTCGTCGTCCGAGCCGTATCCGCGGCCTAGGCCGGAAAAGTATACTTGCTCTGCCGTGCTCGTCATGGGTGTGGGAAACGAGGCGCGTCTTGCTTCCGAAGTAATAATACCCGTGTCCTTTACGATAATGGTAAGGGCGCTGGCAACAGGCTTGAACTCGGGGTCGAGCATTCTCGGAAGTCTATTCTCAAACATCCACGCCCACGCGTCCGATTTGATGATCTCTTGGCTCGCGGCGTGAAGATCGAGACCGAGGTGGCTTGCAAACCCTAACCCTTCGCTCGCAGCCAGGATTTGGTTAGCCGCAAGGACCTGGTGGCACATCTTCATATTGCTTCCTGCGCCGACTCCTCCCTGGACGATGTACAGCTTTTTCGGGTCGGACATCTCCTGTAGAATAAAGCGACCCTTTTCGATCGCGTCGTCCGAGCCTCCGGCCATGATCGACAGGGTACCGTCGGCAGCCCTTGCAGCACCTCCTGAGACCGGCGCGTCGATCAAGCGGATATCGCCCCGTCCCAACTCGGCCAGTTGTTTTTCGAGACCTTGAACGTATGCGCACGGCACCGTCGAGCAGAGTAGCAAGGCGGCCCCTTGGGGTAACGATGCGAGCGCCGCATTGTCGCCTTCGATGAGGACGGCCTGAGCCTGCTGTGCCGTCGCTACCATGCATACACAATAGTCTTTGCCTTGGACAGCTCCAGCCGGTGTGGTAGCGGTATTGCCTCCAGCCGCATGGAACCTGTCTAACGTCGGCTGCCAAACATCGAACCCGGTCACTTTATATCCCAGATTGACCAAGTTGGTGGCCATGCCGAAGCCCATTGCTCCCAGGCCAATAAAGGAGATCTCTGGTTTGCTCGCCATGTTTTAACTGCTACTCCAAACAAACACAACGCTTGGAATATGATTCTATCGCCTTGGCAAGAGATGCTATGTAACTAGGTTAGGTACCTATAACTACCTATACAATAGAAACGACCATGATGAAGGATGAGTACGTCTCCATGTCATGTCTTTCCTTTTCCCATCTTGTCCCATCTTGTCCCATTTTGTCCCATCTTCCCCCGTCTTCCCCCGTCTTCCCCCATCTTTTGCCGGGTATAAGAGGCGGGGGAGTTTGTCACTTCAGCCTTTTACTATGATTGTTTTCATCTTAGCCCCCTTTCTCCGAGATCGCTCGGTTGATAACTGTACCGGCCGACAAAGTTCCCATCTCGCGCTGCCTTTGCTTTTTTGGGGAAAATTTTTTTTTTTGGAGGGGAGGATCCATCCTCTGGACCGCCCGCGTCCTCGGTAAAATGGCAAAGTTGTCTAGGTTAAGTTGCAGGTTTTCTTTTCTTTCTATTACTAGTGTACCACTAACCAGGAATAAACCAAACGGTACATAAGCTACCCCACGTCCTATCTTTTTATTTTTTCCCCCCTTCCGTCTTCTCCACTAATCACCGCCTTGTTTCATTTCTTGGAGATGGGGAGATGGAGAGATGCCGTGGTTCGCGACGGTATAATTCCGTGTGCAATCAATAAGTACGGGTAGAAAGCAAGGCCCAGGGGATACCAATAACGATGACAAAATATAAAATAAAATAAAATAAAATAAATAGTTATACTAATTAGCTTAAACTTGCCTTTCCGTTTTATCATCTGCTTCAAGTCTGTATAGTTACTACTTGACATATAACACTTATACCCTCACCAACCATCTCGGTTTCTAATTCACCTCTTGTTCACATTCACATCCGCATTCGCATTCGCATTCGCATAAAACACAATCATCGAAATGGCCCGTCCAGAGCTCTCCAAAAACCGCTCCTTGGCCATCCTCAATAAAGCCCGCCAGGGAGGGTACGCCGTACCAGGAATGTGCTGCTACAACATCGAATCCATAATCGCCACGGTGCGCGCCGCCGAAGCCGCTAAATCCCCTGCTATGGTCCTTCTCTTCCCCTGGGCCATCCAGTACGCCGGCGCATCTCTCGTGCGTGCCGCCGCCGACGCCGCGCACAGCGCAAAAGTACCCATCAGCCTGCACCTAGACCACGCGCAGACGCCGGAGCTCGTGCGCCGGGCCGCGGACATCGAAGATGGGTTCGATAGCATCATGTGCGACATGAGCCACTACGAAAAAGAAGAGAACCTCGCGCTGACGAGGGAATTATCCGTGTACTGCCACGAGCGCGGCATTACCACCGAGGCCGAACCCGGCCGAATCGAGGGCGGAGAAGACGGTGTCGCAGAAACTGCGGATTTGGAAGCTATCCTGACGACTCCCGAGCAAGCAGAAGAGTTCGTCGCGACGGGGATCGAGATGCTAGCCCCGGCTTTTGGTAACGTGCACGGGGAGTACGGGCCGCGAGGTATCCAGTTAGAATACGAGCGTCTAGAGGCCATCAACAAAGCCGTCGGCGACCGAGTGCGATTGGTTCTACACGGAGCTGATCCGTTTACCGAGGACATCTTCAAGCGATGCATCAAGGCGGGCGTGTCTAAGGTTAACATTAACAAGGGCATGAACAAGCATTACGCTGCCGTGCAAGAGGAGATGCGTGGGAAGCCCCTCACCAGCGTCATCGAGGCGGGAACCAACAGGATGCAGGCTGCTATCGAGCAATATATGCATTGGCTTGGCAGCGCCGGTAAGGCGTAAAGAGGCGTCCAAAAGGGGGCCCAAGGGAGAGGGAAAGAGTTTAGAATATCAGTACATACCTCTCTGCTATACAACAGACGTGCATTACATACGCATATACATACCTATACATACCTATACATACCTACACAGAGTTCCCGGCTTTGTCCTCCCTGTCTTTTTTGCCTTATCCATTCGCAGTAGGCGAGGATGTCAAGATAAAAGTCTGACAACCACCAACAGAACTTCACAATACCTCATTAATATCACTCATCCACCATTGCTCGAATGATTGAGCAAAAAAATGTATTTCATTATTTACTCCCCGGATATACCCAAAATAAGATAGCCGCCAGTTGATGTAGGTACATGACATGCCGACGACCACATATACACCTCACATAGGTACCCATATATACCACGGCCAATTGCGCTTATATACCTGACTGCAAGCCCTTAATAGCAACCATGGCGCCCCAAGCACCGGGGTCTGGAGGCAGCTCCCTGCTACTATCCGCGCCGACATAGGTAGCCCTTCCAAGCTTCGGCTGAAGAGTCTTGGTTAGTTCGGCACCCTTAATCGCGCCCTCAACGCCGCCTGCAAGATCCGAGCGGAGGCCCTCTGCGAACGGGATTAAGGTATCCATGACTGTCCGGTCGCCGACCTTAGCCGGTGTGTACCGCCTCAGGTTGTCCAAAGCGGCTTGAACAGCCTTGGCCCATAATTTAGGAAGTCCTTCCGTCTTAGCTAGGGCAATATTGTCCTGGAGAGCTGTCCTCAGCGAGACGAAGAAAATACCCAAGATACCTCCCAGGGTACCACCCATCTTGCCCTCGACGATCTCCTCGAGTTCCTGGAGTACTGCGATCACGGAGCCCTCCGCTGCGAGCTTCTTATCGAGCGCGGCAATTAGGCAGCTTGCGCCTGTCTTAAGTGTCTCGCCGCAGTCACCATCACCCATAATCGTATCCCACTTGGTCAAGTCAGGTTCCGCGACTATTAATTCGTTGCAGGCACTACGAAGCATCTTCTCCAGTAGAGCAGCGTCAATCTTTAGGTCCTTTCCTTCCTCGATCGCTTTATGAGGCTCAGGAGGCGGCTGTACGAACTGCTCTTTTCGGGGGCGCCGTATTGCCTGGGAACCGGTCATGGATTCCCAGTATGTGTTAGTCTTGGCGTCAAAGAAAGACTTAATTTCCTCCACTGAGTATGAGCAGTTTGCGGCGGCGGCCGTCGCGTTGACAATGGAGACTGAGAACGCCGGCGCGTTAAGAGACGTCTCGAGGAAACCATTGCTTATCCTCACTGGCACGATGTTCCAATCCGTCTCCAGTTGGTCAAGCAAATCATCTAGCAGCGCACCCATCTCGAGATGCGACATGCCTCCGAAGTTGCTTACGAGAAGAATAGCCTCGTCCTCTGGGTTAAACTTTACGTAACCCCGCTCGGGGTCCGTCTTATCTAAACAGTACTTTAATAGTTCCTTGACGAGTCCCTCCGCCGACGGTGCAGGCGAGAGCTTCCGGTAGCCGGGTTCGTTGTGAGGTCCGGTACCGATTTCCACTTGGTCATCCCCTAACATCTTAAACTCTGCTCTCCCGGGAACATGGCAGTGGTCGAGCGTAGCGGCGATGGAAACGATCTGCTGCGAAAACGCAACACCAAGATCGTATACCTGGTCGAGGGAACCACCGGCACCGGCAGCACCACCCAAGACTTTGAGAACACCAAGTTGTCCGGCTAGACCCCGCCGACCAACCAGGCTACCCTTTCTTCCGACAGATACGTCATCTCCACAGATGATCATCCTACACTTGTGGCCTTTGGCAATGGCTTTCTCGTTTGCCAAACCAAAGTGCAGACAATCGCCAGTGTAATTAGTAATAACTAGGATGGTACCCTTTTCCGAAGGTACTCTGTCGATGGCAGAAAGAATCTGTTTTGTGCTAGGAGAAGCGAAGATGTCGCCAGCCACAGAAGCGGCGAGTAAGTTCTCTCCGACATAACCAGACCAGGCAGGCTCGTGACCAGAGCCACCACCACTGACTATGGAGACATTGGATTTGTTGTATGCTGTGTCGAATACCACTCGGTTGGGTTCATCTAAACTGAGTGATGGGTTGTAAGAGATGAGACCTCTAATGCACTTGGTGACAAGCCCATCCGAAGAATGGTAAAGATGACGCTTTGACATTTCTACGGTGTGAATAGATAAGATGGACGAGTAGATGTACGGATATATATATATATATGAATATAGTAGGGAAGCTGGAAAGAAGACTGGAGTAAAGTAAGAATGCTGGATATTGTCTTTTCGCGAAAACTCGGCGAGAGAGCGACTCTTCTATCACGATGGACAAAGGCGGCTAAGTACGCGAGCTCAGAAAAGGGGTTTCCGGATAGGAACTTGTTCTATTACGTGAAAGGTCAAGATTATGGAACGTATAGGAACGTATGGGGACGTATGGGAACCCAATGAGTAACGAGGAACGCATGAGGAGAAGCAAAGGATTGCCGTAAGAGGCAACACCACAGATCCTTTTTTTTTTTCCCCTTGAGAGACCCATAGAGCCGTCGAGCCATAATGTTAGCTCCTATGTTGGCTGACGACGATATACCGCATCGCCTATAGCCTTGGATATCCCTTTTCCGAAATACTTGGCATCATGGTTCATAATGTTCCTAATTTCGTAAATGACGGGATTCATTCGAAAATTCATCTAGGTCCCATTTAGGCGTACAGGCAATCCAGACCCTCTCCCCACGGGGCTAACTCTGGCATGAGGAATGATAGAGGGGCCCGTCAAAGAGCCAAGGTTAGAATAGGTTAAACGACGATATTGACAAAATTCGTAGTCCGCATGATTACCGAACCGAAGGAGGGGTGACAAGAAAAAAAGGGTGTATTACGAATGACTATGCCGAGAAAGAAATGCGAAGCCGCGAACCGTAGGGGTAAATTCAGATATTTGCCATCGGATTGCCTAAAAGGGTAATCCGGATTTCCCAAGTTGCCTACCTATACACCTTTTTTATACCACTACTACCTAATAACATCACAGCTGCACTATATTTCGCGAACCCCACTTGGGTCAATTGGGGTCACTTGGAAGGTATTACTTTGACCGGTTTTGGGGAAGAACGTCTTGTTTGAGACAACGGTTGGGAAGTAACTACCTAGGGCACTGGAGACAAAGCAAGATAGAACGTGCTTGTTCTATGTAGCTTCCCACTCTCCGTGCTGTCTTAGCCAGGGGAGGTAGGTATATCCTAGGCGTAACTACCCAGACGTACATCATGTGTATAACACAAGGAAGCAATAGGGGTCTACATACATATACTTAATGTAGTGTTCCGAGGAATAGGAAGTAACGGTATCGAATAATCAAACGTCACACTCTCTCTTTCCTTGCATTTTAAACCCAGCCGGGTATCACAAATTATCTCAACTTGCAGGAGTGAAACCACGCCCGTTGAGCTTTCAAAGCCTCCAAGCCCCCAAAGTCTCTCAGAGTCTCCAAATCGTGACTACCACTTATACACTTTGAAAATTTGTATTCTCCATCTCCTAGGTACCTTGACGAAAGCAACCCCCCCTCTTCCACCCTTCTTTCATTGAGATAGTAGAAACTACGACGATGGCTGCCGCACCCAAATGGAAGATTGCTCTCGGAGCCGACGTGAGTTCTTCCCTTCCTAATTCCATATAACTGCTCTTTTCCTCTGTCCTACTTATACTTTTATACTCTTCCCTTGTGCTCTTCTTCACTTACATACCTCCAATGTGTAAACTCTTTCTATAACACTAACACTGCTTACGCAGGATGCCGGTGTCGGCTACAAGAGCAAGATAAAGGAAGATTTTGAAAAGGATCCTCGCGTCGAGTCTATCGTAGATGTCGGTAGTCTCTCGACAGATGACAAGACGGCATACCCTCACCGAGCAGCAACCGCAGCACAGCTAGTGGCCGATGGCAAAGTCGATAGGGCTTTGCTCATCTGTGGTACGGGTCTAGGAGTTGCTATCTCGGCGAACAAAATTAAGGGTGTTCGTGCCGTCACGGCCCACGACAGCTTCTCGGTAGAGCGAGCTGTTCTCAGCAATAATGCTCAGGTCCTTTGCATGGGTGAGAGAGTTATCGGTCTAGAGTTAGCGCGTAGGCTAGCCAAGGAGTGGCTGGGCTACGTATTTGACGAGAAGAGCGCGAGCGCCGCCAAGGTGGAGGTTATCAACGACCTCGAGAAGTCGCTATAAGTTGGGACGGATTATACGCACCCCGAACGTATGTTATGCGGGAATTTATATTACCTAGGCACCTATCTAAAGGCTACTACTATAAGGGGGGAGGGAAGGGGGCTGGATAGAATAGTCCGGGTCCAGCCTAATAAAATTTTATTTTTTGCAATATGTTACGTTATGCGCGTTAGCACTATATATCAAATGCGGACTCGGGTAAATAACGATAGTTATTACGGGATCGTAAATTATTGGTCCGGGTACTTGGAAGCTTAGATAGATAAATATAGTAGACAAAACGCTAGGTTAAGTGGATAGACTGTATCTACCCGAACCGAAAGATAATGAAATAAAGTTTAAAGGGGGGGGACCATATCTTCGGTAACTGGAAGTCTATTCTAAGAAGTTAAGAATAAGCACGTAACTAGTAATTACTACGTGATATATCATATTTCCCAAATTCTCGATTACCTAAGCAATTTAGGTCTTTAACTGGGTTTGGACAACATATCATTCACATCATTCTTATAAACTTAATTTAAGAATTCATAACTATGCTAACTAGTTAATAAATATATGGCTTACTTATAAAACCCCTATATACATAGGTACGTAAAGCTACCCATATATCTCGTGGTTACTATATCTAGTACCTAATTAGGTAATTACACACCCGGATATCTAGTGGTCCCCTTCGGCCCATAATAACGGATTGCCATATTCAACACTCTAAGGCCGCCTCGCTAATCTCGAACATACGTAGAGTGATATCTCAACTGCACATTCTACCTTCTATAATTTCATATGTGACCAACTTATAACCCTATAGACTATTCTTTCCCTCCTTCGAATTTTTAGGAGCCTTAGATCAACAAAGTTCCTATACTTACAAATCAATCATTACATCACATACCATCATGACCTCATCCCCTTCCCGCCGCCGCATCGTTGGTGTCTCCACAAAGATGTACTTCTCCGCCGCGCGAACGAAACAATACGTCGATGAACTCCTCCAAATCCTCTCTTCCCCTTTGAATACGCACCCCACCAAGGAATCCCCACTACACAGCGTTGACATCTTCATAATTCCAGACCACATCACCCTAACTTCCGTAATTTCCCAACTGGAGCACTCTCCCGTCCCCATCCTGCCCGGCGCCCAAGACGCCTTTTTCGAGGACTCCGGCGCATATACGGGTGAGGTATCGCCTGCTGTTCTCGCCGAAGTAGGATGTCGTATCGTGGAGCTAGGCCACGCGGAGCGCAGACGCATCTTCGGCGAGACGGACGACGATGCCGCGCGTAAAGCTGCCGCCGCGGCTCGCAACGGTATGATTCCATTAGTCTGCATCGGGGAACGCTCAAAAGTCGACGGCGAAGCCGGCGTTAAAGTCGCAGTCGACGAGTGCAGAACTCAGGTCGAAGCCGTTCTTGCTACCGTCCCTGGCGCAGCAGAAGTAATCCTAGCCTACGAACCTGTATGGGCGATCGGTGCCACGGAGCCCGCGGGAGCGGAGCACGTGGTTGCCGTTACGCAAGCGATACGGGATCTAGACTGCGCGCGGAACAGGTCAGGGACGACGAGGATATTATACGGAGGGAGTGCCGGACCGGGACTCTTCGCGCGCCTAAAGGACGGGGTTGATGGATTGTTCCTAGGGAGGTTTGCACACGATCCGAGCCAGTTTTATAAGACGATTGAAGAGGTAGCTATGGCGTAATGTCAATTATCTACGACGGTAGTAAGGAGACGCAATAATGATAATATCTGAACACCTGTTCTAAATATATATATATATATTTATTAAAAAAAAAAAGGTAAAGTAGTTGAAAAGTGAGGCGCGAATCATGGCGCGCTTCCGAGTGAGAAATTTTAATTATAGACGGTCGTCATCGCACCTATGTATAAATAACACGAAATGACACGATACGACACGACCCAGAATCGTAACAAACGTCTTCGATGTCTCCATCGCCAATGTACACCTGCTTGGCAAAGAGAAGTAGAGATCAGACAACAAATGACCTATGGTATCCTACATCAAAGTCATGACCAGCCAGGGGATATAATCCAGCGCCTTGAAATACACGTAAAAGAAAGCTGGGCGCATATATGGTGTCGCCAACGCGAATACCCCTCCTCTTCGCTTGCTCAGTCCGCGCATCATAGGTACATCCCTCGCGAACGTCGGGCAGTACTAAGCCTCACTCTCCGTATAAATACCCCGTCTTATTATGATCGTGGGTCATAACTACACGATTATTCCAGTGAATCTGGTTGCAACCCTATTCCGATAAGTGCTTTTTCTTTTAGCACCGTCATCGCTTCGTCATGCCTTTACCCTAGTATGTCAACAGAAAACCAGTACAAGCCCGCTTGTAATAAAAGCAGTAGTTATCCGCATCGTGTGAATTCTTAGTTAAGCACCCATTCACTTCCCCTCTTAACGAACTTATCAAGCAGCATCGCCAAGTCAGCTAGTACAAACCGGCAGATATAAAAGCCGAAAAATTCGGCCGCGTGCCTAGTACATAGCTCGAGCCCGACTTGAGTCTTGTCCGCATGGCGTAACCCAGGATCCTCGACTTGACGCGCAATTTGATCTTGTGGTCGTTAGCATTTCTATAAGAAAAATATAACTAAATATAAGGCCCTCAAGGTACTTACCAACCGTCTGCGCAGCATCGAATAAGCGTGCTAAACTTGCCATATAATTTCCGTACGGTCCGTCAAAATTGACGGATGCGGGATCTCTCTTCGCGGGCCTATTACTCGGGTGGGCAGTTAGGGGTAAACTTGGTATAGATCCCGATCCTATTGAGCTCGGAAGATCCCTCTCGCTTGCGCCGGGCCCGCCGCTCCCGCCACTGTTACTCTTTCCTCCGTATGCGTTGGTCATGTTAGCGGCCGAGCCCTTATTTCTTAGCCTTCGCCAGCTAAAAGCGCCCCCCTTCCCACTAACGCTAGCACTACGTGGTACTGGCGGTGCGATCTCAGTTTCCCGGTCCTCTCGAAAAGGGGTCATGCCTTGTGTGCCAACCTCGTTACCAAGCTTCCGTGTGAGTGTTGTCTGGACGGTCTCCAGAATATTCTCAAAGCTCTGCATCTCCTCGAGCACCGCATCTGCGTCGTTGCTGTCTACCCTTGCGAGCTTAAGAAGTGCTGCGGTAAGGAAGTCACACTGCGCAATCTTATCTTCGAGGGCGCGTAGCTTAACACCCTTTACCTTCCAGGCATCCCGGGGAATAAATAATCGAGTACTAATATATCCACCCCGAGGATGTGCGAGGGTCTGGTAAAGGGCCCGCATGAGCCAAAAAGGCCTGAGCATGGTATCAGACGGACACGGTTCTAGGGGTATTGGCACATCGGGATTATGAGGGAGATGATGGTTATGATAAACTTGGTTAGGAGAATGGGAAGTCGGGGAATGGAAATCCGAGTCAAAAAGGTGTAAGCCACCTACACCACCCGCCATACGCTCGTGGAAGGCGGCTGCTAATGGTGTCGGCAATGCAGGGATCATAGCTTGACGAGAGATTGATGTGTTGGAAATTTGATGGCTAAGAGGTGTGTTGGGCGAGAGGTCGGAGTCGTCTATGTGTGATATAGAAAACTGACGCGTCCTTAGAGACTTAAGACTGGAAGATGAGAAATTCTTGCGTATACCAGGCCGCACGGAGGACGGCGAGTCGTTTCGGTGTTCTTCAATATCGTGAGGGCCTGCTAAATTCGCCGGTGGACTTGGGGGAGCCGTAACATCTCCCGGGCTGATGCCTCTAATAGGTGACGAAGGCGCACGCATGGAAAAAGGGCCAGGCTTCGTTGTTGTCGCCGACAATGCCTGCCTTTGTTGGGCAATAAAACCGCCCGCTGTCTTTGTTTGTAGTGTAGACGTTGAGACGGACGGCGGCTGGGCAAGCTTTGAAGTTTCAATCTTTAGCTGCTTGGGGTTCTGCCCAGAGAGACGGCGGTTACGTACCCCAGAGGTTGGGGAGGTCTGTGACGGGGAACCTTGCGCAAGTGATTGAGGCGGGGATGGTAATGCCGGCGCTGCTCCTCTAAGGGGAGCCCCGAATGGTGGCATTTCGGTTACTGTTGACAACATAGTCGTCGAGGTGTGGGGATTCGAACCGACCGAACTATGCCACGTCCGGGAGGTCGTTCCGCTAGAATCAGATTCTCTCGGGATCCTGGATTGTGATTGTTGAGATCGATGTTTAGGGGTAAATTCTTCTGTAACAGATCTCCTCGCTAAATCTTCCAAAACACGTTCCTCCTCCTCGTCTGAGTCATTAGCATCGAAAAAATCCCCACCGAATGTCTGAGGCTTTTGGTCTAAAGACGTTTGCCGCTGACGTTCTCGTTCCCGAGCCAGTTCGATCGCCGCCTCACGTTCAGTCTGCCGGACTCTTTCCTTAGCAAGTTCTACTTTGCGCCTCGCGTTACCAACTACGTCGACAGAATCGGAATCGTTGTTGTCGTCATAGAGAGTATCATATGAATCCATAGGTTCAAATCCTTCGTCATAAGCGGCTTCTACCGCAGCATCTAATGCAGCATCGAACTCCGCCTCGGTGTTACCACTGGTATGGCGAAGATGTTTCCTCCTAACACCTAGGGACGAGGTTCTTGAGTGGATCGAGGATGACGTCGAGCCACTCGATTCATCAATTGGGTCCAACCATGACCCCGATTCGTGGCTAAGGTTTCGCCTATGGCTCCTTGTGCCATTTTCTGGTACTAGGTGGTCGGATGGCCAGGAGAAGTCCTGCCGCACAATAGGCTCTGGTGTTGGTGGCTTAGAGGGCGAGGCCAGCCTTCGGGGTGATAACGGAGCGGGTACAAAACTACCATCTCGCTGAGGCAGACTGAGAGAGGGGCCTTCGAAGTTTTGGCGCATCCGGGACCCCGAGAAAGAGGATTGAAGCAATGACTGGGTCTGATTGGGATTTGGAGAGGAGCGAGGGGACTCGCTCATATCTATCCTCGTTGCCGTTGAGGCTTCTGCGGAGCCGGCTAATTCAACTTGAACTCCGTGATAGTCATCAACATTCTCCGGCCTTGCGGGTAATGCCTTATCATTCTGCGCATATGTAGGGAGTAGCTCGTCTAGTTCGTCTATTCGGCTAGTGTACGTAAGTCGCTACGAGGAGCCAAGTCAATTCTATAAACAATAACAATAGTTGATCAGTGAACTTACGATGGCCTCCAGCTTCCTCCTATCCTCCTCGCCATTTGTCCTAGCAAGCACTTGTTGTAAAAGATCACAAGCTTCTAGGTAAGAGTCCCGGGCGGCAGCAAAATTTTGAGCGTTATCTAGCTGGACTGCAGCATTTGCCTTTGCCAGCGCTTTAGATAGCATAGCTTTTTGCGATGGTTTGCTAGAACGGCTAACCCGAGTCGAGTCGGTGCTCCCCCTCGTAGCCGAAGAGCGACCTCTTGCATGACTCCTCCTCTCCCTCTCAGACATAATATCGCCAATAACGGGTGCTGATGGGAGCAGTGCAGGATTTCCTTTGGCTACTATATTCGAACGAGAAGGATCATGCCAAGAATCGTCTTGCGGTTCGACCGAATTGGCGCGAATTGTCGAATGTGCGGGAGAATTGGTGCGGACAATTGAGTCGGGATTCGCGTGGAGAGGGGGAAGAGAGATGATAGGGGGTAAATTCGGTGGCGCGGAAGAAGAAGGCGGTGGGGGCGGCGATAATGGCCTTCGGGTTCTCGGTGACGCGCTCGTATCTTTGGAAGGTCGTCTTCTACCTAGTTTTCGTGGCGGGGATTGTATCACCTGATTTTGTTGAAATTGGTTTGGTCGCTGTCCTTGTTCTTTTTGTTGTTTGTGTTGTTGCGGCCCTTGAGATTGAAATTGAGACTGTGATTGGGATTGAGACTGGGACTGGGACTGGGGTTGGGGGGGTTCGCGATCGTGATTAGAAGCTAGACTCGATGTAGTAGATGTAGACCAACGATTGAGGTTTCGAAAGCCGTCGCTCGCGCCGTCTGTGCTATTCGATCGCGAGCGATTGCGCGAATGGTTGCGCGATTGTTGTAAAGGCGAATCAGTCAAAATTTCCAGTGGAATAGCAATAACAGGGGAAATTGTTCTCGTGTTGGCGCTACGAGGCGGCGGCAGAAGCGACGAGGTCCTGGGCGGCGGACCAGGAGGGTTAGGAAGGCTGGGGTTATGTTTGTGACGAATTAGGGGATGGGGTTTTTGATGGGTCCGTCGAGCGGGTTCTCTTGCAGAATGATGGAGATTCGGGTCGAAATGGGGACGAGATTGAAGACGAGATTGAAGACGAGATTGAGAACGAGACTGACTTTGATTTTCACTAGTGGCGCTTAAAGTTAACGCGGTCGCGCTTGCGTTCGTACCTGCTTCTGATTCTGTCTCTCTTTCCGTTTTTATTCCTGTTTCTGTTCTTGTTTCTGCTATTACCTTTTTTTCTCTTGCTCCTGCTTCTTCTGCTTGAGCCGTGTCTTCGGTGCTTTCGCTTTTCGGCCCGTGTCCGGTGACTCGGACTGCGCTAGACTTAAAAGTCCCACTACTGCTGCTTCCGTTTATTCTGACATTTACTATTTCCCCATTTCCACCTTTACCATCACCATCCACTCCTAAAACTCCGCGACTATAATCTAAAACCTTCTTATTTGTATTGTTCTTCCCCGTACCTATCTCCGATATACTTCCTTTTTGGTGTCGTTGGTAATGTTGAGAAAAAGTTGAAGGTTGTAACGCTGATGCCGGTAAAGGTGGAGATCGTAATTGCGAAGAAGATGTTGTTGTTGTCGTTGTTGTTAATGATGATATCGGTGGTGATGGTGGCATCATGTATTCCCCTCGAGGTGCGATACCCGAGTCCTATTATCCGAGTCCTATCGCAAAGGCGCAATAGACACTTGTGCTACGACCCTGTAACCAAAAGAGGTACTGGGTTAAACTGATGATCTCGCTAGCCTACAGCGTCGCTTGCAAGTAGCATGAGTGTGTGTGTTGCGCGTGTATTTGTGTGTGTGTGTGTGTGTGTGTGTGTGTGTGTGTGTGTGTATGTGCGCGCGCAATCTCAACCGTAATGCGAATAGGGGCTAATCCGATAATACGCTACGCCCTGTTGCTTTGGGATCCAATTCCCAAAAGGCTAAAACCCCAGATCTTCCTTATTATTGTTACAATTCTTTTATTAGGTACCTTTTCCTAGGTTAATTCCCATATATTGATCTAATATTTTAACATCTATATATTTTTTCATAATTTGTAAAATAGATTTGAATAATTAGTAGTAGGGTAATTTATTATTTAGGAATTTCTTGTGAGATATGTGCAAGACCCCTTTTAACATACTTCTAACTATCAATAAAGTTTCTCTTTAATAATCACGAGCAGCTATGCTATATATATGTAAGTATTATTTGGGGATAGTTCATATATGATATTATATTATATTTAAAATTTACCCAAGATAGGAGGGTACATGTTGATATATATATATATATGTATAACTTCAGGGGAAGCCCGGACATTCCCTTAGGATTTAACCAATTAACATATACATAATACCATCTCAGAACAAATCCCCAACCTTCAAGCTATCCCTGCTCGTATGTATATATCTGTGTACTTATATGTACGGACATACACTACCACATACCTGGTAAGTATATCACTTCATGATAACCCCTTTTTGAATATTTAAACGTACCGATGTGGAGATTTATTCTTTTTTCAACCTCGACTGTGTAAAAAAGGCAAGAATCAAGGTCCTTGTGAAAGCGTCAAATTACTTCCTCAAACGTTCAGGCAGTCAAGTCATAATGGGGTATTAGCTCTCCTATTTTACGCAGCAGAGGCACAGCCAGATTCGATAACACTGGTCACACCCAAACGCGATTTGTTTCAAATTCCGTAATTATATTTGATCTTCCTAAGCTTATGTTTTCAGCTTATTCTTAGCATTTGGTATTGCGGCCCTTTTGCTTTGTGATGTATGCTCCGGATCGATGTCGCGGGGCTCTTATACGGATTTAATAAGTCAACCTTCAGACCCTTATTTTAACAGCCAGGTAACCTTTGAAAATACTTAGTACACCCTCAGATTACTATTGTTTATATCGTATAGCTCATAAACACATCAAACGACCACAAGGCTTGTATTGGTTAAAGGCTTGCTAAAATATGATCAGTTGTGAATACGCATTATGTCAATGGGGATGAATGTTGTCATCGTTTCTCGTTCTTATGAAGATGCGTAGACCTGCGGGTTTTACGACCACCTTTTTTCCTTATTTTCATCAAGGTCCAGTATAACCTAGCCTGTTCTATAGTTTCACTATGTAGTCTAATCAAAGCTTACACAACCTTAGCAACAGGGTTAAGTTGCTGATAACGTGTTCCTCCTCCAATATGACGGCTTCTGCGGCCCCTTCGGATTTAATAGGTTCCAACGGTCCACGCACGGTATTTTCGAATTGGGACTGCCGGGAAGATACCAACGACTCAAACTGAATACCATCGGGGTTCGAAACGATGCTATACTGCATACGAACATCATCTGTTGGAACCAGTCCCGCCGCCTTCCGCATTTTCTGTACGCGGGTCATGACATCCCGGGCGATTCCGTCGTTAATAAGTTCCGGGTGTGATGCCGTATCTAGGAGAATAATCATATCCTCCAAGAAGGCCGGCTCGTATTGTACCCCTTCATCCTTTGCGATATTAGGGTTATCCTTAACCACGGTCCGCACTATACTAATGTCATTACCCTCGAGCTCAATACCCTTAATAGTTAATTTTTTCTCTTTCAGGTATTGTCTGAGCTGCTCCTGCGTTAAGTCCGGAAGTGCTTTACGGACAACTTGGGCGTCGCGCTTTAGCTTTTTGCCAAGAATCGGCCAGTCGACCCGGGCCTCAAGGTGAATACCATATCGTTCCTCGTCATTTGTTAAGACTACGTCTCGGATGTTAAGCTCCTCTTTGACATAAGTCTGCAACTCCTCAATATCACTGAGTTGCTGCTCGTCAGCGATAACCACTAGGGTGAGCAAGGGTGTCTTCAGTGGGATAGTTTTACGTTCCCTTGCGGTCCTTGCAAGCTGGATCACCTTTTGCATGGCAGATACCTTCCTCTGGATCACTTCATCGAAGAGGGACTCCTGCACGGTTGGGAATGCAAGGAAATGCACACTCTTGGCGTTTGGATAATCCTTAAGGGCATCGCCAAGGTACGGCTGCAGGAGACGATAGATATGTTCGGTAATAAAGGGCGTGAAAGGTGCCAGTGCCCGAACCAAGGTAAATAACACTTGGCATAGCGTATCAAGCGCCGCCTTGGTATCCGTAACATCCAAACCGGCGGCGCCCTTTAACCTCTTGCGGTTGAATCGGATGTACCAATTAGTAAGGTTGTCAATAACCAGGAGCAAGCGCGGCACAACAGTATACAGACGATAACCTGAAGAGTTAGCGAACAGTCTAGTCCAGATAAGTTACAAACTCACCAGTCATTTCTTGGTCGATGAATTGCAACATGCTTTGGCAATCTGCAAGAATCCATCGGTCCATGACATTCGTCGTTTCGGGTAATTGGGCGACGAAGTCGTTACCAGTTGTCTTCTTGAAAAGGACTGCCTGCTCATAGAAAAAGCGATAGCTATTCCAAAGAGGTAGTAGCACCTTTGCCACCACTTCCTTTACCCCCGATTCCTTGAACCGTAGAGGCTCACCTCGAACGACCGGAGAGTTGATAAGATACAGACGTAGGGCGTCGGAGCCATACTGATCGATAACGGTTTTAGGATCAGGATAATTCTTTAAACTCTTGGACATTTTCTTGCCGTCTTCTGCCAAAACCAGGCCGTTTACAATAACTGCACGGAATGGCGAGATGCCGAAAAGCTTATTTCCTAGAACACTTAACGTATAAAACCAACCACCTAGATTAAGACAGGGTTAACGATCGCAGTACCTTGGTAGAATGCTTCGACAGCTTCAAAAAGGTGTAGTATGCTTACGGGTTTGGTCGAGTCCCTCGGCGATGAAATCTGCGGGGAAATTTCCGTCGTGAAATTCATCTGAATTTTCAAAGGGGAAATGATTGGAGGCATACGGCATGCTGCCCGACTCAAACCAGCAGTCAAAGACTTCGTCGATGCGGCGCAGCTGTCCCTTTCCTTGCCTGGAAGGAATCGTGATCCCATCAATTTTGTCTCGGTGTATGTCCTCTAGCGAGCCCGTATACCCACTGAGTTCTTTGAGCTCAGCAATACTTCCCACACAGACAACTTCCTCGTAATCCTCACTAACCCACAAGGGAATTGGTGTACCCCAGTACCGATTACGCGCAATATTCCAGTCATGTGCATTTGCAACCCAGTTTGCGAACCGCTTCTCCTTAACGAAGGACGGAACCCAGGTAGTTGACTCGAGATTGTTGAGCATATCAGGGATAGAATTAGTAACACGGATAAACCAGGAAGACACTGCTTTCCTGATGAGCTGTGTGTCAGACCGCCAGCAGAACTTGTCTACATGAGATACTTGAGTTGCGAGTAGTAGTCTACCGGTCTCTCTCAGATCCTTAATAATGGCTTTGTCGGCGGATTTTACGTGTTGGCCAGCGTAATCGGATATCTCGGCAGTAAAGAGGCCTTTGTCATCAACCGGGCACGGTGGCAGACGCTTGGGACTTATGAAACCGGCAGCGACTGCGGCGTCGTAATCTTCTTGACCAAAAGCAGGAGCCTGGTGTACAAGGCCGGTACCCTCGTCGGCTTCGACATAGTCGGCGCCTATGACTTGGAAGCAATCGGCGAACTGTTCAGCAAAGTAGTAGAACAATGGCTCGTACTTCCAACCGATCATATCTTTGCCCTGAAGCTTACCAACGATCTTATACTTTGGCTTTTTCTTCTCCTTATATAGCATAGGAAGTCCGCTTTCTAGGAGAATGTACTGTTTACCAGATTCCTCATCAAGGATTTCGACGTATTCGAAGTCGGGGTGAGCAGCAATGAAGAGGTTAGAGGGTAGAGTCCAGGGTGTCGTAGTGTAAATGACGAGGGACGAATCCCTGCCTTTTACGGGAAAGGCAATTAAAACTGCTGGATCTTGTGTCGTCTTCTCATTTTGCTTGGACTCCATATGGCTCAGCGGGGTGCAGAGGGCGGTAGAGAATGGCATGATCTGGTATGCGCGATAGACCTGGTCCTTGTCGTGGAGCTGCTTGAAAACCCACCAGCAAGATTCCATAAACTTTACATCCATAGATTTGTAGTCTTGAACCCTCACCATCAGCGACATGTTACGAGTTAAGATTGTGCAAGTGACATTCCTCACCATTGTCGAAATCTATCCAACGACCCAGGCGTTCAATAGTCTGTCTCCATTCGGCGGCGTATCTCATCACAATAGCTCGGCATTCCGCATTGTATTTTTCTATACCCATTTGTAGGACAGCATCTCGACCAGATACACCCAAAGTCTTATCGATCTCGTATTCGATGGGGAGGCCGTGAGTATCCCAACCGAACCGACGAACAACATGATAACCTTTCATAGACCAATATCTTGGAATAATATCCTTGATGGTAGAAGTTAAAAGGTGGCCATAATGAGGAAGACCAGTCGCAAAGGGCGGACCATCGTAAAAGGTGAAGCGCTTCTGACCTTCGGTGAGCTTTAATTGAGTTTGAAAAGCATCTACCTCTCGCCAGAATTGCACTGTTTCTTCTTCCGTCTTTGGGAAACTGATGCTCATCTTGGCAAAGCTAGACAGCCCTTCAGGGACTTTTTTCTGCGAAGGGAGGTATGAAGAACTTTTACTATCAATTAAATCGTAAGTTGGTGTTGAAACTTATGGGAATGATGGGGGGAAAAAAGACCCCGCCAAAATTTTGCGTGAGTCAAAGTTGAAGGCTTAGAGGGGTCCCTAGTAAACGCGGGGCACCTTATTACTCTAATAAATGTGGTGTTTGAATAATTTTATTTATTTATTTATTTATTTATTTATTATTACCCTAATTTATCTTATTTATATTATAGGTAGATTTCATTTATAAATTTAAATATTTAATAAAAATTAAGAAAGAAATTATAAAAAATAAATTATTATATTAAATTAAAGTAATAATTATATAATTAAAATTACCTTATAAAACCTTATTAGCCTCCATTAAACCAACCCTTTTAAGGCTTCTACAGGTTCTTTAAATATAAATAAGCTTTTAAAAATTATCTTTCTTATTTAATTAGTTGAAACTTATTATAATCCTGTAAAATCATTTTATAAGTTTTTATGTAAATATATACAATTTTAATCTTTTTTTAATATAATTTCTTTATATACATTATTATTGGTAAATAATTATTTCTATTAATCTTTTTACCTAATTATTTTAATATTCTTTTTAAAATATAAATATTTTATATCTTTTATTTTTATTTTACTTTTGGTTTGTTATAGGTTAATTAAAATGTAGGGTATATCTTATAAGAATTATTCAAGTTCCTATTTAATATAATTAGGTATATAATTGAAGTTATTTATTTTGTAAAACCTTATTTACTTTTATAAAATTAATCCTTTTAAAATTTCTATAGGCTTTTTAGAATATAAATAGGCCTCCAAGAGTTATTTTCTTGCCTAATTAGTTTAAACTTATTATAATTCTTTCAAGATTATTTTTATAAAGTTTTATATATTAATATATATTTATTTTATTTTATATTAAGTATAATTACCACTTTCTAATATAAAAATCAATAATTCATATTTTAATTTATGGAAGTACAAAACATTAGTACTATTATAGATACATATTGAAAAGATAGGATTAAAAGTTGTTTTATTTAATAAAAGGGTTTTTGAAATAAATATTTTTAAATATTAATATAAAAAAAGAATTTAATATGGTATTGAATAGGAGCTCTAATAGCTCCTGCAGGATATACCTTATATTTCAATTAACCCATAATAAGTCAAAGGCTGTAAAAGTTTAAGGATATAAGGTGAATATATTTTGAGAAAGGGAATAAACTAATTGGATAAAAGAATAAATATATATAATTACTTATTAATAATAATATGTACTTTAAAAAGATATTTTTAAAAAAAAAATTAAAATTATATATTTTTATATAAAAATTTTATAAAAAAATTGAGCTATAAAACCTAATAAATCTTTATTAATTAAATAAGAAAGATAATTCTTGAAGGCCTATTTATGTCCAAAAGAGTTATGGAACCTTGGAGGGTCTAGCTCTAAGGAGGAGATAGGATCTCTACAGGGTAGTATCTATGACCTAATCGCTCTATACTGGTTCAGTATATAATTCTTAAATATCCCAAATATATTATAATATAAATCCAATTTAAATAGAAATTAATTTTAAAAGCTTTTTTAATTAATATAAATTATAAAAGAACCCTGAAGAAGCCTTCTTAAATCATTGGACGGAAAAATGGGAACAATACAAAAAGGATACCGTTATGTCAGTGATTTGGTCATCATTTTTTAGCATAAAGATCAATAATTGGTATTTTAATTTGCAAAAGTACAAAATATTGATATTATTATAGATATATATTGAAAAAATAAGATTAAAAATTTTTTTATTTAATAAAAAGATTTTTAAAATAAATATTTTTAAGTGTAAATACAGTAAAAGGAAAATAATATGGTATATAATTTTTAAATATCCCAAATATGCTCCAATATAAATCTATTTTAAACAGAATTTAACTCCAAGAATTTTTTTAATTAATACAAATTATAAAAAAATATTATCTAATTTCAATAAAGTTCTGTTAATAGTTCGTTGGTTTTTTAAATAAATTTAATTATTTATATATAAAATAATATTATATTTTATTTAGTGTAAATATTTTTAGAAATTTTAAATTGAGTAAGAAAAACTTATAATTAAATAAAAAGATATAAATAATAATATATTAATAGGGTCTTTTAAAAAAATTACATTTATCTGGAATTAATTTGCATTTATTCCAAATTATACTCGTCGGAATTGCCCTCTTCCGCACCCGCCTCCTCGTCCTCCTCCTCGCTCTCCTCGGTCACGTACCCTGAGCGAGGGCGAGCGCGTTCTCGAAGGGAGGGTTGTGTTCGTCAGGATTTGAGCCTAGGTATACCAGGAAGTTGTTAAAGATTTACAACAAATTATTATTAAAGAATAATAAAGTATTTAATATTAATTAAATTTCTTAAATAAAAGATTATTATAATAATAATATATAAGAATAATATAGATTATTAAGGATAAAATAATATATATATATCTTTTTTTAAAATTAATTTTCATATAAATTTTATATTATAATTAATAAATATTAATAAAATAAATATAAAATAAGATTATATTATAAAATAATTATAATATTAATAATATTAAAATAAATAATTTTTTTAAAATTGTTAAAATATATAAAAATTATAGATTTAATGAATAAAGGATTAAATATAATAAAAATAATTATTAAATATTATTAATAATTTTTTAATAAATTTTTTAAGGGTTTAAAAATTTTGGAGAAGTTGTAGTAAAGTTTTAATAATTAATTCCTAAAATTGCACTGGAAAGGTATAACTACATTTTTTATGCAATTTTTTATTTTTAATAAATAAATTATTTTTATAATATATAATTATATTAGAATTATAATTCTAATATAATATAATATTAAAATATTATATTAAATTTAAGATATTATAATAATTTTTAATAAAAAAATTAAAATATTTAAGGAGGGTTAATAATGGGATAATATTGGAGAAATAATAGAGCATTTATGGATATATAAGTTTTTTTTTATTTGATATAATGTATATATAAAAATGAAATAGGTTTTTTAAAATAATATTAGATTATAAATGTGATGGGTATAATAATATTATATTATAATATTATAAAATATAAATAAGATATATAAGAAAAATTAAGGTTAATTAAAAAGGGCCATAGGTTAGTAACATTATTTTAAATTATTTTAAAAAATAAATATAATATTATAATATTAAAAAGAGGGTTGTAAAAGTAAAAATATATAATAATTTTTCATAAAAATGTAAAATTATTTATATATATTTATATTTTATATAAATTATATATATTCTAATTTTTTTCTAAAATAATTTTTTTATAATATAATAATATTTTTATTATTTATTAAAAAAAATAATAAAATTATTTTAGATTTTATTATTATTTTATATTTAAATTATTATTATATTATTTTATATAATTAATATTATAATATATAAAATGTTTTTTTATATTAAAATTTAATTATTTTTATTAGAAGGTAAATTTTAATAAGAATATAAGGTAAAATTAAAATTATAATAATATAATTTGTTTAGATAGGTAGTGGGTAGGTTTTCTCTAGAATATAGTTTTTATTTGGAATAAATATTAAGAGATGGATTGGATACCTATAATATATTTTAGGTAAATTGGGGTAGTAATAAATAAATAAATAAATAAATAAATAAATTATAAAAGAATATTATTTAATCTTAATAAAGTCCTATTAATAACCTATTAGTTCCTTAAATAAGTTTAATTACTTATATATAGAATAAAATTATAACTCATTTAATAAAAATATTTTTAAAGATTTCATATTAAATAGAAAAATATAAATAATAATATATTAATAAAATCTTAAAAAAGAATTATATTTACCTAAAATTATTTTACATCTATTCCAAACAATATTTATTAAAATTATTTTCTTTTGTATTCATTTCTTTATTCATTTCTTTATTTTCTTTAATTATATATATTGAAATATTTTGACTAAAAATAAATATATTTTAAAAAGAATTTATATTTATTAAGATTTAAATTTAAATATATAAAAGAATTATTAAAAAATTATAAGAGATTATTATTAAAAAATAATAAAACATTTAAGATTAATTAAATCTCTTAAATAAAAGATTATTGTAATAATAATATATAAAAATAATAAGGATTGTTAAAGATAAAATAGCATATATGTACCTCCTTTTAAAATTAATTCCCTTATAAATCTGATATTAAAATTAATTAATATTAATAGAATAAATATAATAAAAGGTCATATTTTAAAACAATTATAAAATTAATAATATTAAAATATATAAAAATCATAAATTTAATAAATAAAAGATCAAATATAATAAGAATAATTATTAAATACTATTAAAAACTTAAGAATTTTGGAAAAATTAAAATATAATTTAAATAATTAATTCCTAGAATTATATTAGAAAGATATAATTATATTATTTATGAAATCTTTTTATCTTTAATGAATAAATTATTTTTATAATATATAATTATATTAAAATTATAATCTATATCTTTCTTATTTCATTAATTGCACCATAATCCTAACTAACCAATCAACTCCCAAAAAAATCCCCTGCAATTTCAAACATTTTTAATTACTATACAACAACCTCCAATCAGAAATATATATAATATATCTTAAAAATCACAAATTCAATTAAATTTTAAATAATATTAATTATTAATATTTTTAAATGATTTTCAAATTAATATAATAAATCAAAATAATTTTGAATTTTAATATACCCCATGCACGTACCTGTAACTTCCTATGACATATAACTTTTTCAATTAAATAAAAACTTACATCAACAAAATCCCCCTACAAATCATTCAACCAAAATATTAAACAAAAACTCTAATAACTACTTAAATATAAAATAATTATATTTTAAAAAAAATATTAAAATAATTAAATAAAAAAAAATTAATAAAGGTAATTATTAATAATAATAACACACTCAAAAAATAGAAAAAACAATATATTCAATAAAAAAACAAATTTATAAATTATTGTAAAAATTATAAAAAAAAATAATAATTTTATAAAATTTAATTTAATTAAACAAAAATTAATTTTTAAAAACTTATATATTAAATAAAAACTCTAATTAAACAAGAGCTCTAATAACTATCTAAATACAAAACAATTATATCCTAAAAAAAATATTTAAATAATTAAATAATAAACTAATTAATAAAGGTAATTACTAACACTTAAAAAAAAATAAATAATATATTTAACTAAAAACAAAATTATAAACTATTATAAAAAATTATATAAAAGGTAATATTTAAAAAACTTAATTTAATTAAATAAAAATTAATTTTTAGGGGTTTATATATTAAACAAAAACTCCAATTCAAAATATACGCCCTATATTTCAATTAATAAAAAATGTAAATCTATATTTTAAAAAAAATATTAAAATAATTAAATAAAAGGTTAATAAAATTAAATACTAATAATGATAATTAGTGCTCAAAAGATATAATAGATAATATATTTAATAAAAAAGAAAAATTATAAATTATTATAAGAAGATATAAAAAAAATTAATAATTTTAAAAAACTTAACCTAATTAGATAAAAATCAACTCTTAAAGGTTTATATATTAAAAAAGAATTTTTATAAAATATACCCTACACTTTAATTATCTTATAATAAATTATATCCTAACAATAATAAATATTAAAATAATTAAATAAAATAATTAATAAAAATAATTATTAATAATAATAATATGTTCTTAAAAAGATCATATTTAAAAAAAGATAAGAAAAATATATATTATTGTATAAAACTCTACAAAAAAACTAATAATTCTATATTTAAAAAAATAATTTGATTAGGTAAAGAAACAATTCTTAAAAACTTATTTATATTTTAAAAAGTATATAAAAACCTTAGGATAATTAATTCTATAAAAATTAATAAGATCTTGTAAAGTAATTTTAGTTATATAATCTCACTATCTTAATTTAATAAAAAATTAATAAAAATAACTACTAATAATAATAATATATTCTTAAAAGATTATACCTAATAAAAGGTAAGATAAACATATATTATTATATAAAGCTCTATAAAAAAACTAATAATTTTATACTTAAAAACATAAGCTAATCAAATAAAAAAAATAATTTTTAGTAACTTATATATTAAACAAAAGCTTTAATAATTACCTAAATATAAAATAATTAAATTTTAAAAAAGGTATTTAAATAATTAAATAAAAAGTTAATTAATAAAGGTAATTATTAGTATTCAAAAAATAAAATAAATAATATATTTAATTAGAGATATAACCATAAACTATCATAAAAAACTTTAAGAAAAACTAAATAAATTAATGTTTAAAAATTTAACCTAATTAAAAAAAAATTAATTCTTAAAGATTTATATTAAATAAGAACTCTAATTATTAAACAAAAACTCTAATAGTTTTTACAAGATATACCCTGGAATTTAATTACCCTATAACAAACTATATTCTAAAAAAGATAATAAAATAATTAAATAAAAAACTAATAAAAATAATTATTTATAATGATAACTAACGCTCAAAAAATAAAATAAATAATATATTCAATAAAAAAAAAAACCATAAATTATAATAAAAAATTATATAAAAAGTAATATTTAAAGATTTTAACCTAATCAAATAAAAATTAACTCTTAAAAACTTATTTATATTTAAAAAAACCTGTGAAGATATTAGGAAGGATTATTCTATCAAAACTAATAAAATTTTGTAAGATAATTATATTTTAAAAAAAATAAATATTAAAATAATTAAATAAAAAATTAATAAAATTAATTACTAACAATAATAACTAATATTTAAAATAATATATTTAATTAAAGATAAAAGAATTATAAATTATTATAAAAAATTATATAAAAGGTAATATTTAAAGAGTTTAATTTGATTAGATAAGAATTAATCCTTAAAAGCTTATATATTGAATATTTATGAATTTTAATAGCTCTTACAGGATATACCCTATATTTTAATTATTTTATAATAGATTAAAGGTTATATAAAAAAGAAGATGTAAAATATTTATATCCTAAAAAGAATAATAAAATAATTGGGTAGAAGAATTATTAAAAATAATTGCTTATTAATAATAGTGTGTTATAAGAGGTTGTATTGAAGAGGATTGAAATTATATATATTAATATAAAAATTTTATAAAAAAGATTTTTAAAGGATTATAATGAGTTTGAACTGATTAAATAAGAAAGACAACTTTTGAGGGCCTATTTATATCTTAAAGAGCTGTGAAGATTTTAAAAGATTTGGCTTTATAGAGGCTAATAGGATCTTTGTAAAGAAATATTTATTACTTAATTATATTATATTAATTTAATATGAAATTATATGAAAGTAATTTTTAAAGATTTTGATTTGATTAGATAAGAAAATAATTCTTAAATATTTATTTATATCTAAAAAAACCTATAGAAACCTTAAAAGGATTGATTTTATAGAGGTTAATAAAATCTTATAAAATAATTTCAATTACATAATTACCTTATTTAATTTAATATATTATAATATTAAAAAGAATTATTAAAATTAAATATATTTAAATTTATAATATATAATTTTTTTTTAGAAATTATATTTATTATTAAATATTAAATTAATAATTATAAAATAAAATTAATTAATTCTAAAAGTTAAACTAATTGCAAAACAACCAGTTCAAAAAAACTAATTTCAATATAATATAATATTAAAATATTCAATTAAATTTAAAATATTATAATAATATTTAATTAAAATATTAAAATATTAAAAGAAATTTAATAATAAGATAAAATTAAGAAAATAATAAAATATTTATAAATATATAAATTTTCTTTTAATATAATATATATAAAAATAAAAGAGATTTTTTGAGATAATATTATATTATAATATTATAAAATATAAATAAAATATATAAAGAAAATTAAAATTAATTAAAAAGGGTTATGAATTAATAATATTATTTTAAATTATTTTAAATTATAAATATAATATTATAATATTAAAAATAAATTATAAAATAAAAATAAATAATGATTTTTTATAAAGATATAAAATTATTGAATCAGGGTAATGTGATTAGGTAATAGGAGCTACCTTGAAGGACCCTATTAACCCCCCCCCTTCTAAGGTTTATAGCTCTTTTGGATATAAATAGGTCTCCAGGAGTTGTTTTCTTGCCTGATCAGTTCAAGTCATATATAGTTCTTTAGAGATCGCCTCCATAGAATCTTCATATGAGAATATACATTTTTAGTTTCTTTTTTAAAAATATTTTTTTAAAATGCATTATTATTGGTAAGTAATTATTTATATTTGTTCTTTTATTTGATCAATTTATTCCCTTCTTTAAGATATAGATACCTTATATTTTCTAGTTTATACAGCCTCTGGCTTGCTATGGGTTAATTGAAGTATAGGGTATATCCTGCAGGAGCTATTTGAGTTCCTGTTTATTATTTATATATATTTATATTTTATATAAATTATATATATGTTAAATTTTTTTTAAAGTAATTTCTTTATAATATATTAATACTTTTAATATATATTAAAAAACAATATAACCATTTTAAGCCTTATTATTATTCTATATTTAAATTATTATTATATTATTTTATAAAATTTAAATATTATAATATATTAAAAATTTTTCTATATTAAAATTTAATTATTTTTATTAAAAGGTAAATTTTAATAAAAATATAAAAAATAATTAAAATTATAATAATATAATTTATTTAAATAAATAATAAATAATTCTTTTTAAAATATAATTCTTATTTAAAATAAATATTAAAAAATGAATTAAA